>JBBMKE010380829.1:0-12909 GCA_037834125.1 Lippia alba | reverse complement strand
CTGCTCTTTTCATCCACATAGGCTTCATTTATTCTTGCAAGTGTTTCCAGGCCTTCAGCAACCTCCCCAAAAACCTTTAATCAAAATAACAAAAACGATTGAACAGTGAGCAGTTGTTACCATAAAATGAGGAAAGCAATCCCTATCATTGTGGACATGTCAAATACGAGAAGCATTAAAGCAACAAATACCATGAGTCTCATCTCACATGTGCCAACGACCTGTTTACCTAGTCCGAGTGGGAAACTAGTGATACCTAAAAGAAGTAGATGATAGCTTGAAAACATAAAGAAGACCTTCCTTTTCGGCAAGAAATTAACACACTGCTTTAAAGAAACTATATTTTTTGAAGTCACTCACATCAGGATTTGATATCAGTATGAAGAAGACGAAACTAAACAAAATGAGAATACATCTATAGTCCTCTGTGCAATCTCTCATCCAGTTGGGGCAAAATATGGATTAGCCAGTTGTCTTTTCTGAACTTATAGGCTGAACCAAAAGACTTGTTGAAGATTACTAAATGAGGAGTTGATATATTAATAACTAATTAATTCTATCTTTCAGCTTTTGTTTCCTATTTCCTTCATGTTCTTTGGTGGCCGAGGATGGGTTGAGGGAGCGCCCAGATACATCTGTCTTTGTTGAGTTGGGACATATGTTCCGTCTTTAAGAAAGTAGGTTAAAAATACAAATCAAACAGTGAATAATCAAGTTTTTGGATAAGAAAACTTACGGTATGCTTGCCATCCAGGTAATCGAGATCATCACGGAGTGTAACATAGAACTGAAACAATCATAGGAAGCATTACGAAGGGCACTTTATGGCCAGGAAAATTATTGCTCATCAACAAGATGACATTCCAAGGGAAATGTACCTGAGAAGCATTCAGATTCTCCCCTGCACTAGCCATGGCTACAGTACCCATCTTTGTATGTTTTACATCCAAATGAATTTCATCTCCAAAAAAACGAGCTTGATCACCATATAAGAATCTGAAATCACAAGTTGTGAATGGGTCATCCAAGACAATTCAAATTGAATTTCAGGAACCTAAAAGGATAGCAAACTGCAGACAAAATGACTATCTTTAAGATAACTCTTGAAGATTGGCTAAAGTAATCTCATATTGACTGTAAGGACTTAGTGCAACAATCATTACGAAAATTAGCTAAATCAACACAAATATTTGGCTTGAAATTTTTGATCAACTTGCAGAAATATTTCTTACTTGTACACAGAATCGCCACCAGATCCAGTCCCTGTGGGATCACCTGTCTGTGCTGTAAAATCTTTTTGCACTGTATGAAAGAGGCATCCATTATAATACTTGATTCTGCAAGGGAGACATTGAAATACATGTTACAGCTCAATAAACTTAATCCACTGACCTCCTTACAACAATTTATACAATTTAGGGTCTGCTCTACCAGGCTTCCCTTGATAAATTGCGTCCAAAACAATAAATATGGAGAAACTCGATCAAACATCTTCACATGAAAATAAAATTCTTCAAGAAAATACAGAAAATACATATGACTTCAATTCTCCACCAAGTCAGGATGCAAATGAAAGTATATGCTAAAAGAAACATAGGTTAGCTCCAACCGTACAATTTGCGAATAAAACATGTAAACAAAATGTTGAAAACTCAATATACTTCCAGCAAAACCACCCCAGGGAAATTAAGAAATGCGGTATCAATTTGCCCCCACTATATAGTCAATAATCTGTACACAAAACCTCAAAAACGTCGGAAGTTTCGAACGTTTACAGGCAATATGATCTCTAAAGCTTGGAACAAGTGCACATGAGACAATATTAAACTAAGAAGACACTTACTTGCACAGCTTGAGAAAATTTTTGCAGGTCAAGGGGCATCGATCGGTGAACAAATCCACCACTAAGTCCCCCAAGCTCGTCACTATCATAACTGACATCTTTCGCTTCGCTCAAATTTATATCAGAAATTACTGAATGCGCTCAGAAAAGTTAGGCTTCTTCCCTTTAGGAGACAATTTCTCGTGGAGGTTCACAATGAAGCGTGCCAAGCTTGCTCTGGTTAACTGCTCGACTAATCTAGGGCAACGCGGTGAATATGCCACAAGGGCGAGCTTCGCGGCTGTACGGGTAGAAATTTGGGGGCGGAGTCACGGTGGTTGGGGAGGCGCCGGTGGAAGAAGTTGCAGAGATTGGCGGCGAGCGTGGGTGGCGGCCCTACTGTGTGGGTGGAAGAACGATTCGTAAAAAATAATCGGAGCTGAGTTTCAGCTGAGGTCCGTGAGTTCCGAAAATTACAATTTACGCACCTTTTTCTTACAAAATAGTAAAATACTCCCGAATTAATTTAAATGTTACCAGAACTGTCCATCCGCTAGGGCTCAAAAGCTACGCTATATAGGGGGAGAGTTTGGAAACTCTTCTACTTTGTTTTTTGATTTTTCAGAGTTTTCCGAAACTCTTCTATTTATTGATAAATTAAATTTGTGAAAAATTATAGTAGTAAAAGAGTTAGGGTTTGGGAAAAAAAATATTCAATAAGTGTTTATGAGAAAAACTAGTTATATTCGGAAAAGTTTTCTAATGTCTTAGTTATATTAGACTTTTGATAATTTAAGGGTTTCCAATAGAAAGAATGTTAATTATATTAGACGTTTGGAATCCGGATCAATAATATTTGAGATTCACTTTCTTATATATTCCACTTTCTTATGTATTCCGATTTCTTATGTAATCTGATATATTTGTACAGGTAGCATGATCAATAATATCTACTAACATTTACTTTCCTATATATTATTCTAACGTTAATATATAACGTTCCTATATATTATTCTAGCGTTAATATATAACGAGCTGTATCTAGGTTTCTTAAATTACGTTAATATATAACGAGCTGTATTTAGGTTTCTTAAATGTTGGACTTCTTTTTTTTTTGTTTTAGGAATTAAATGTTAGACATCTAAGGTGTATTTATAGTTTTATACTCTGCATATAAAAACTCTAATTTTATACGATTTATTTAGTAATTAATTAAAAGAATTTGAGTTAAAAAAATCTATAAAAGTATGATAATCGGATTAGGCTTACAGAATATTTCGGGTAAAATATTACTTTTTAGATTTCCTTTTCCTTCCCGTATTAGATATATTATATTTTTCCTATTCCTTCAGGTGTGAGATATGTTTCTTTATAAATACAACGTAACAATTCTCCTTTGCTCATATTCATATTCACTAATACGTTTCTTTATAAATAGAAGGTGACAATTTTCCTCTCCTCACTGCAATTCCTAACAATTTTCCCTGCTCATATTCTTCATCATACCCACAACTTTTGATTCTTTCCACCAAAACTTTCCATGCGAGAATATGTATCAGTGTGGCTTCATTAACACTAATTTCTCTGATCATTATGTACATCTAAATATAATCAACCGGGGTCCCTACGGGGTCGTGTACAGGGCACAACACAAGGAAATCGGTGAGGTTTTGACTGTAAAATAGGAGTTTGAAGGAAATCCAAATTTTACGTTCTCTTCCATCTTATCCTTCCATTGTCGAGTTCAAGGAAGTTGTCGCCGACAACAGCGGTCGCGTTTTTGTGGCGATGGAGTACTTTCACACGGATCTTTACAGATATATGAATGGTCGGAAATAACACTTCAACCTTTGTGAAGTTAAATTGACTATGAAATAAGTGTTGGAGGGATTGGATTTTCTTCACGACAATGGTATTGCACAAACCTCAAACCCTCAAATATTCTCATCAACAAGAAGACTGGTCAATCAAAAATATGTGACTTTGGTCTGTCGCGGAAGATGAAACGAGCGGAATCGGGTTCATATACGCCGGGTGAAGGCACCCTATGGTACAGAGTACCAAAGCTTTTCCTTGTGACTAAAAACTACTCATCTGCGATTGATATGTGGTCAATGGATTGTATCATGACAGAATTAATGTTGAAGGAAGTGTTGTTGATATGTGGTCAATGGATTGTATCATGGCAGAATTAATGTTGAAGGAAGTGCTATTTGAAGGGAGCAACGAAATTGATCAGATTGGTCGTATATACGACATTCTTGGGAGGGATGGTAGTGGACATAACATACTTTGGTACAAGTTTTTTAGAGTTCTCTCGGGAGCATCCATGTTGACAGAAAATAGACTCGATCTTATATGGACTCTATATTCTACAAAGGTTTCTCGCTTATGATAATTACAGCAAAACAAGCGCTCAATCACCCTTGGTTTAGGGAATATTATGGATTTTCAACTTGAATAATATTATTAATATCGTAAATGTTCGGTGTAAGGGACGATTATTTTTTCCCGCTTATTTTTGTACGAAGTCTGGACTGAATTAATGAAATATAAATTTTTGAGCCATGCATTGACATGGTCCAAATTCCAATTATATTGCCTTTATTATTAATACAAAATATAATAAAAGGTAAATAATTAAGGAAGAGAGCCCTACAACAGTGTTCTTGTTTTTGTGGCGATGGAGTACCTTCACATGGATATCAACAAATATATGAATGATTATGAACAACACTTCAATTAAATTAATTATGAAAAAAGTGTTGGAGGAATTGGATTTTTTTAAAGATAAGTTATAAAGTTGAATACAATAAATTAATTATTTATACATTTCATCTTTATAAATTCATATTGGATATTGAAACTATCCCATGGTGAAAAATAATTTATAAATATATTATGAAATATATTATATAATTTAAAAAAATTTCATATATTTGACAAATAATGATTATTCTAGATTTTGAGTAATTTCTGTATTATTTTAAAGGTTTTCAAAATATTTTATAATTATTTCTCAATTTGAAAATTAATTTATTTATATAATTCTTTTAAATAATTAAATGATTTAGTAAATTAAGAATATTAAATGATAATTGTGAAATAATTTAGAAAAAAAATTACCATAAATAATGTCAATAACCATAAAAAATATTTATCAATTCACTTGACAATCTTTTAAATAAATGTGCATAAAGAAGAGCGAAATTAAATAACGAAAATGTCATCTACATTAAGGAAATCTTGACACTATTCTGTTACAAAGCTCAATAAACAAAGCTTTTGCCGATGTAATGTTGAAAGTTTTGAAGAAAGTGCGCGAGATCCTTCAACTTTGTTTATGTAGAACTTGAAAATATAAACAATCGATATTATAGAAAAATAATGGATTATGACATAGTATTTGATATGTCAATCCTAAATGTGCAAAGTGTGGGGGAAAAAAAGATTTATATCTTGAAACTTCAAGCTATCTACACTTTAATTAAAAAACAATAATTTATATCTCCCTATTCAATATCTTTGAGGCTTTGACCAACATAACTGATTTTATGGTTTAAGAGTTTTATTTTTAAATCAAATCGTTAGCAATGTGTCTTTATTCTTGTGTGTTTCAGTCATTGGAACACACACGTATGCACAAAACACACCAAATCCTCAAATTAAAAGTAATTAACCGAACGAAAACAATATCTCTTCACACACACAGACACACACGTACACCAAAAAAACACTCAAAAGCACAGAAACCATGATACTGTATAAGGGAGAATTACATCTGGATACCCTGCATTTAAGCCTAATTACAATTTAATCCACGATTTTTAGGAAATTTCAAATTAGTCCCTAACTTTTGAGAATCGTTTGTGGTCCATAGGTTTCCGTTATGTCATTCCATAAATACTACTGATTTGTTGTTAAAATCATATTTTGTAGGGATCGTTTTATTATTTTTGTAAATTTTATGGATGATTTTGTAATTTTGGTCATCTATTCAATGTAACAATCATAAAACCGTCAGGGGCATAAGTGTACTTTTACAAATTCCATTAAGGATCTCAAACCAAACAAGATTTATAGGGACTAAAATGTAATTTTTCAATAATGATGGACTGCGTTGTAATTAGGCCTAAATACAGGATAGTCAGATATAATTCTCCCTATTGTATAGATGAATGCCTTTTAATTTACATTCCTCAACAATAGCGAATGGAATTTTAAGAAGCAACAAGACATTAAAGTGTGTTTTGTGGCAAATTAAGAGAAATTCGTAACACACAAAAATAAAAATTCAAAAGCAAACCAAATAAACAAGTTATTTAGAGATTCCAAACCAACAAAGATAACAATATTGGGAAAACAATTAAACAAGCAACAAAACATCTTAAAATTCAAACACAAAAACCAGAAAATGGAACGCAATATTTTCAACAAACGGAAGTACCTCAAAAAGCTCCTATTAAATTGAAGAAAAAGGTGTCGTAGATTCTTTAAACCCCCAAAACTTTAGTTAACAGGTGATAACCCAATTTTGATTATCAACAAATTTAAAATTTGAGAGTTCCACTGGAACCAAGAAACTCATCCGATTGTTTCTTGCCCCACAGTCTCTTTTCTAAAATTACAAAAAAGGCCAAAGTGAAATTCTATATAAACAGCCAAATACAAACATAAGATATCAGAAAAAGAGAACTAAAGTTGAAGAAACCACATACCCCACTAATAAAATCGATTTTCAAAAGCTTTAAGAGTGATGGAACCCACTAAATATGCACATTTGAACTGCCTACACGAGCTAAATAAAAGAAATCAAAATGTTAGAAATTTGAGCGTGGAGCGATAAGATACGAAGGTCTGATATACAATACAAAGCAATGCTGAAACGCTCGGTACCGGAACCATAGGTCAACCCACACATGATCGCATGGTACTACTAATACCGCGGTCAAGCTCTAGGAACTCATCTCACTCACTCCTCTCCATACCACATTACAAGCCTAACGATTAGGAGATTACATCATCCCCACATGCTTCCAATACCTACTACAATGTAGCAGGATGAAACTTTATTGCATGAGTTAAATCTTCAAATGATCAGCCATGTTCCTTTTATAAGCTCCCAAACTAGCCGTTAGACAGCAGTCCTTTTGGAATTTGAATTCAGTTGATACCAGTTGTCTCCAACTCTCTTTTCACAAACGTGAAAATGAAGACTTCAAAATAAAAGGAGCTCAACGGTCAAATGAAAACACATAAAATTAGTCTCAAGCTTTTTATTCAAATATGTACCAATAATATTTGTTTTGTCATCATTCAAAACACATATACCCAGTTTATTCCAGTGGGGTTCCAGGGCTAACAGAAACTTACTTAACCAACAACCTCGTTTATCAACCTTCGTTACCAATACAACTTCAACATTCAAGAATAGTGCAGTCAAATTCTTTTTCCTACTTGAAATCCACCACCACCCCTCATTTTCTCACTGCTGTTGTTAAACTATAATCCATTGCACAAATTAGGTCGTTTTACAACCCAAATAGTGCAACTTAAGCGAATTTAAACCATGTCATTCCCAAAGACAATCAAATCCAAACAACAATTTGTCAAAAAATAAGTACCAAAACCGTGCAAAAAAGAGAAAATACAAATGAAAGAGAGAGAATTTAAGTCTTTCTCTTTGTTTTCTTTTCCTTGCTCATCCCGACAACAAGGAAAATACATAATAAATTGATGATTAATCTACAACAGACATGTGAAAAAACTGATTCTCAACACATTCACAATCATTTTCTAATTAAACTTTCACCAACAATGTCAGTTTAGTTGTTTCTGTGTAATTAAGTTTTACCTATTCTCTCAAGTTTTGCCAAGGCCTACCTTCATACTCAACAATCGTTTCCCTCATAATAGCCTAACAACTTAAGCATCTCATGAAAAATGGAACATAAATCACATCACACTAAACTCCAACTGAATGAATATATGAAACTAAAACAACTAATCATTACATGGGAAATTCAACGATTCTCTTCAATCACCATAACGTTATCATAATAAAATAATAAAATCAATGAAAAGTATGATCATTGTACATTTGCATGCCTGAAGCTCAGTATCGTAAATAAAGGAAAATCGGAAAAATAGGTTTTTCTTATTTCATAAAATCAAAACACAAATAATTAGAAACTCATGGGTCAAGAAGTAAGACACTGACAATATACAGAGCATCCACCATAAAGTTCAGAGCTTAGCTTCTTCGATTATATCTTGAAAACTATCCATTGTCGTCTTCATAATTGCACGACTGCTGGAGATGCTTTACTGTTGGCAATCAAAGCTAAAGAAGATGTACATAAAAACAACCTAATTATCAGAGCCATTTTCCAGCTATAAAAGCCAATGCTGTGGAAGATCCAACAATACATTCATAGCACACATAAGGTACGAACATACAATTAGTGTGGTTTTAAGCTAAAATTGAATCTTTTCATCATCTATATCAAAATTGAAGCTAAATTATATAACTATGATCACTATGTAAGCGCAAAAAAGAAGCAATTTTGTTACGGCTCACATGATCAAGCAGTGCCAAAGTGAAATTTTAATTACAAAATTGATTATGAAATGGCGAAGAATCAATTGGTAACACTATATTTCCCCTTTCTCTTCGTCCACTACATACCTAAAGCCAAATCACAAATACAATCGAAATCAATATTAAATTGCACATGAGGAGTGAGCTGTCTGGAGGAGGGGTGCGATTGGATTTTTCATTTGCAGGTGAACGAACAGTGAGTTCATAAATAAATGTCCCCCATAATATCCATGGATTATAAAATTGGGGAGGCAGTGGTTGCCATGGTGTTGCAGTATCTATGTAAATGTATAACTGTGTGTCTGTAGGCAGTGCCTGTGACGGTGAATGGGATGGTCAGTCAGAGTCGCAACGCAACCATGGTAATTGGTAAATCCGTCGATTGGTATGGATGAAGTCGAAAATGTCCCCGTTTTGGATGAAAGTTTAGCAAATCTGATTTGTTGGCTACAGACTACAGTTACAATTTTTGGTGGCAGCCTTTTCTTTCTGAAAACGAGTTATATGCACAAAAAAACCCGGTGATTTTCAAAAGTGATTGGAAAAAACCCTGAGTTTTAAAATATAATCCATAAATTCCCGTGGTTTTAAACTTCTACTCACCGCCCCCTCATATTAATCCGGTACGATTTGAAGAGTAAAATCTCATAATTACCCCCTTCAAATACAATAATTTTTAGTCAATTTTCCCTTTTTATTTATTTAAATCATCTTATATTTTATAATTTAATAAAGAATTAAAATATAAACATTTTTTTTTTGACATTATATCATCAATCATCATCATCACACGGCGCTTCACCATCACTAAATTGTTTTTCGTTGTCCTGTCAGCCGCCACCACAGCCCACGGCGCCGCCGACGATGACGCTGCTGCTGCCGCCACCGCCACCAACGTGTTTTAGGCTTCTCTCCCCAGATCCTCCGCCACCGCACTCCCTCAAGATCTGCACCCCCACCACCACCGAAAACTAGATTTGCACCTCCACCACCACCGAAAACCAGATCCAAGCACCACCACCACCGGAACGACCATCGCACCTCTCCCTGACCCAGATCCACCCCATTCCCGAAAGATCCGTACCCCCACGACCACCGAAACCAGATCCACGCCCCACCACTGCCAAAATGACTAAATCGATGCGCATAACAACTAATCTCCAAGTGGTGAGGTGCAAATCTGCTCAGCCTTCTCCCCCCACCCCCTCCGACGACGACGGCGGCGCTGCTGAGTGAGACGGAGCGCGTAGGCCTTGTTTGTGGCGGCAATGGCGGAATTGAAGGTGAAGGGAAGTGGTAGGGTTGTGGTGGTGGTGCAAAGTCGGCGGCAGGAGTGGTGGTGAGTGGGCTGTAAATGGTGGATGCCGGCGCCGGTGATTGTTGAATTACAAGGAGAGAAAAAGTGTGTTGTAGTGATGGTGCAAAGGTGGAGGCAGGACTGGTGGCGCATGGGCTGTAAATGATGGACGTAGGCGCGCCGGTGGTGGTTGAATTACAAGGAGAGAAGAAGATGAAGTTGTGGTGGCGGTGCACCGTCGACGGCGACGTTAGGAGTGGTGGTGGTAGGCTCTAATAAAAAAACAAAAATAAAATTATAATAAAATCCATTTTTCCTTCCTTCAGATATGCAAGGGTATAAAAGAGATTTTACACTCAATTATGCATCAAAATTGAATACCCAGACTCAAAAGTGGCGCGTGATATACAACTAACGCGTTTAGGGTTTTACGTGCACATTTTTTTAACTACAAGGGTTTTTAAGTTATATTTTATATGACAGGATTTTTTTAAACTTTTTTGCAAACCACAATGGGTGCTGTTGCAAAAAAACCCTTCTGAAAACAGCCCTCCAAATATTAATTAATCATAGGTGGGGATCAGATGTAATTGGCATGAAACCTCTAAATTATAAGCTTGGTCGTTTAATCTCAATTCAAAACTCACTCATATATGTTAAATAAATAAATTAATTAATACTCATTTTTAAAATTTATTAAATTATTAATTTAATTTACAATATTTTGCAACATTTTTCAGATACATTAATATAATAAATTATTATGATATTATTTTACTTCTCAAAATATTTTAGTTATTATATTAAACAAAAGAGATCAATAAAATAGTTGATCGGAAAAATATCTCCAACTGTCACGAAGGCATGTGTTGCCACTTGACCATAACTTTGGGAGTTTTTGATGGACTTCTATTTAGCATTGAATGTTACCTCTGATCCTATCTCAACTAAATGCTTATATTATATGACGTTTTTTCAAGTTTACCAGTTTGGTCAAGCCTCTTTTGAACAAAATGGCCTCTCGACCCGGTCTTTCAAAAAGACAATTGATTCGTCCTAAAGCATTAGATATGTAAACAATATTTAATGCAATACATACTTTATTTAACAACATTAAATGTCTAAGACTCCTAACAAATCGAGAAAAATCATGTTGTTGCTTATATGTACCATGTCTTGTATTTAATAAACATTTGACGATGTGTACTAAACATGTATAAGCTTTTACTATAAATACAACTTGCATTTATTATACATGTAAATCACTATTTTAACATTGAATATGCTTACCCCTCTCTCGATCTCATCTCCATTAAATTGACTATTTTATATGTCGGAGTGTCAAAATAGGTCACAACCCATATTTATCTTATTTTGGCATGCGACCTCACTTCTACTATTGTTTTATCCTTCAAGCATATTCAAATATTCCATCAACATACAAATTTTATTGATTTGTGTTTAAGTCAGCGTTAAACGCGATAACCTAAATCTATACACCATTTATCTCTTGTTTTTTATTATTTATTTATTTATTTATTTAATTTTATCATTCTTATTTTTATATTTGACACCCTTTTTCTATTACATCATTTTAACTATTTTTTTATACAACTTATCTTTTTTCCTCATATTTTATAATATATTCTAGTTATTATTTTTACTAATATAATATTATCATATTTATAAATGATAATTTAATAATTATATTAAAAATAATATAAAAATATATTAATTTGAATAATTTATTTTAATAAATTTTAATAATTATAATATTTCGCTATACATATCTGAATGTGAACAAGTTATTTAGAACATATTTTTGCTACTACTTTGGCATGCAAACAAGTAAAATAGTTATATCTCTACCAACTTGTCATTTATATTTTGTTGTAATCTATATATATATAATTCACAACCCTTGATTTTTTAAAGTATCCTATTTTTTAAATAGTTATTTAAAAAATGTGATGAAAGTAATATAATGAAATTATCTTTAGAATATCTCAATAAAATTTTTAATTTAAAATTCCCACTTAATTCTCATAATTTGTTACTCACATATATTTAAATTAAACATTCAGTTACAAAAGTAGATTTATTTTACAAAATGCACAACAAACTTATCATGAGAAATTCTCAATGAAGATTTTTTACTAACAACTATTTAAATTCAAGCAAATTTTCGGATTACAAGTTTATCTAAATAATTTTCTTATCTTTTAACTTGAATTCAAATTTCAAGTTTATCTTATTGTTCAATATTTTATGTGTTTTTAGTGTTACAGATTTGTCTATCAAATTTAAATTCAAATTTCAAGTTTATCTAAATCTTTAATATTTAATATCTAAATATTAAATTCAATATTTCTTTTTTAAACTTTTTAGTTAGTGCTTATATATATGCTCAGAGTGTGTTGACCTTTTCTAATTTTTAATTTTAAAGTGTCTCCAAAATTTTTTTTCATACAACATTGGAATTATTCTCCTTCTGAAGGATCCCGTATGCAATTGGAATTCTAAAGGATCCTGTATGCAATCGAAATTCTGAAGGATCCAGTATGCAATCGAAAGGTTCCACTATTTCATTCTATGCAATCCGAATTCTGAAGGATCCAGTATGCATTCCGAAGGTTCCAGTATTTCGTTCAGTGTGCAAATGATTTTCACGAATTATTCTCTATGCAATCCGAAGGTCCAATATGCAAATGATTTCCACATATTATTCTCCTCCCGAAGGTTTCAATATGAAAATAATTTGTAGGTTAAATTATTATTCTATTTTAGTTTTTATTATAAGCTTTGTATATTTCTTTCTTTATTTGTGGTTAAGTATTTTGGTTATTATATATGCATTTTAATAAATTCATTTTTTCATATTTGATATTTAATCATACTTTCAATACATTTGGATTATTTTTTTCTATATTTAGTTATTTTCTGTTTATTCATGTACTTGTTTATAGTTCAAGCATCTTAATTGTTTTATTTTGTATATTTGTTATTTGATGGTACTTTCAATATATTTTTAATAATTTTTTATATATTTTACTTTTTGTCTATGTTATGTTTAATTTGATTATTAATTTTTTTATTATGTTTTATAAATTTTATGTACATATTTTAATTTTTATTTGATTGTATATATATATATATATATATATATATATATATATATATATATATAAG
>JBBMKE010380500.1:0-12909 GCA_037834125.1 Lippia alba | reverse complement strand
TCAAGTGTGTATTAGGGAGTCCCTGCATTTGCATTTGTATTAATTCGAATTTGTATAAGTATGTAAGATTTGTAATCTCGCGTTGTGCATTTGTTGTCTAAATTGCCCTTGTCGGGCTTAATTATGCATTTAAAAGAGGCCTGAGAAGCCCAAATTTGTCTATAATCGTGTGTTTAGTTTTCTGCAGGCCCGTGGCCAATGCATGTATGTGATTTTAGCTTCCGCTTTTGCACTCGTTTCGCTTGGTTCAATTTGACAGGGTCTAAGTTCCGCCTATCTTAGGAGGTTTGGATTCGTGTGCGGATTCTCCATTTCGTCACTCGGATCAGATCGTGGTGCGGGGGATCTGGTGCCTCACGTGCGGGGTGCTACATAAATAATGACAATAAAGAATTTTAATATGTACCAAAAAAATAAAGAATTTTAACACTAATAAATGAATGATTAACTAACAAACATGTATAAGGTTACGTGGAATATTTTTGCTGTTATTCTCATATGCCTATAGTTGTTTACAAGAAGTATGCAGCATTAGAACTAGCATATAAAACAAATATAAACTTTAATAGCCCAAATTTGACTAAATAACATATAGACCTGTCCGAAATGTAACTCAACAAATATTGAAAATATAAATTTATTTTTGTAAGACTTCGAAGGGAGAAAAAACTTACTCTTTGGCTAGAATCTGCTCTTCAATTCTCTTTACCTTCATGTTTTCATTCCTTATTTATAAGAATCTTGACATGACAAGCCACTATTCTACTGAAATTATAAATATAAACCATTGACATATACGA
This sequence comes from Lippia alba, assembly GCA_037834125.1. NCBI lineage: Eukaryota > Viridiplantae > Streptophyta > Magnoliopsida > Lamiales > Verbenaceae > Lippia > Lippia alba. The sequence goes on along the minus strand of JBBMKE010380500.1, from coordinate 12,109 downwards.
CCTTGAAAAGGAATCGAACGTTGCATCGACCACACTGACCATTTTCACCAGCCTTTACTTTGATCTTTTGCCTTTCGACATATGGGGCAAACTTAATTCATCCCTTAAACGGGTCTGAAAGTATGGTTCTTGCCTCACTCTTACCTTTGAACTCGTTCATTCGTTGAGTGAATTCGAGTGTTTTATCGTCGTCTGGGCACGTCAGTGAGATTTCTTCTCATTGCAGTCATCTCCGGGGTGTCTTCGCACTTGGATAGTACCAAGACCCTTGTGTCCCGGCCTTTGAGCCAATAAAGTTGCTCCCTCGCCCACACAAGAACCACACATGCGATTTCCTCCGCATACAACTCAAGTAGCCTCGGCCTTTCCGTTTACGATAATTTTCATCTGAAATTTTTTTAAAAATTTATATCGTCATATCTATATCGTCTTATTTATATTCGTGCATCATATATCAGAGCATGCATGTGCTTTAAATTTCTCAATGGGTAGTTTTCTTTAAATTCTTTGTTGGTAATTTTAATGTTATTAAAAATTTCTCTTCATCATAGCTCTTTGTTGGTAATCTTAATGTTTTTAAAATTTTATGCGATCATTCTCTATCATGAAATCTTTTATTATTTTATTTTCCTAATTATTCTTGTTCCATTCAAAAAAAATTTATTTACTTTTTGTTTCTTCATTATGGGACAATTCTCATTCTTGTTCAAGAATTTCTTGTCAGAAAATTTGTTCTTTTTCTATTATTCTTGTTGGCGTTTCCTTATATTTAATTTTTATTTTTTATTATCTGATCACTTATTTCAGAAATATATAATGATCATTCAGTGGTTGAGAAATCTATAAGTTTAGAAATCTTTTTGTTTTGGCTTTCACTCCTATCGTACATTTGTTTTGTCTTTTACTGACCGTTTTCTATATTTGCGCTGTTCAAAAATTTTTTATCCATCTTTTAATAAATGACTGCTTTACTGGCATGTAGAGTTAGAAATCTCTTTATTTTTTTTATTTTAATTAATTACGATTTTACATGTGAATTTAGAAACTATAACAAAATCAATGTAGATTGGGAAGAAGAGAGATTCATTCTTTGAGGACTTTCAATTGACAGTTAATTTTAAAGAGAAATTATATTTTAAGGGCGTGTTTAAAAAAAAATAAAAAATTGAAACAAATTAATTTATTTATTTATTTATTTATTAAATAATCGGAGGCACCTAATAATGGGGTCTCGAGTCGATCCATACATTTTCAAGCCCAAACAATTTATAATAAGATAGTATTTTTAAATTAAATTATATCATGCTCCACTAACCAACCAGACGTACGTTATATATACAAAATTACCATATAATGTTGTTATATATCAAATAACACTGTAGATAATTGTAATAGTACAAATAACTTGTTGTATCAATAATAAATACTTATGTTTTGAATTTTGTAATTGAAAATGAAAATATGAAGCAAAGTATATAATAGTGATTTAAGAATTAAAGTAACATTTTTACAACATAATGGTATAATGAGGAAAATCAATTTTTTAATTATCAAAAGTAATAATTAATAATGATAGAGACAGACATGTATTGAGTCACTTGGTCACCAATACATAGGAATATGTCATTTTGAATATTTACCTATGTTCAACACCTATATATTAATGGAAATAAAAATGCATGAAGCCACGTAGCAACTAACACATAAGACAAATAATATTTTAAATACTTCAATACGTTCAATACCTACATATTAATTGAGGTAGACATGTATGGAGCCACGTGGCCACTAACACATAAAACAAACAATATTTTGAATACTTCAAGTCTTAAATGGGTTCAACACCTATATATCATTAACTTTTTCTGAAACTCTTTTTTAACTATAATGCTAAGTTTTAGAGTTGATGCAATTCTGCATTGGAAACATCGGTTGTGCACAGGAACTAGGAAGTATAACCAAAAGACATAACGTATAATGGAAGTTTAGTTTTGCTCTATTTCTCCAATGATGCAAAATAAAGTATTCTCTCATTTTATGCAAGGACATTTTGCTCGATCTACAATTGCAGACTTCCTTGAGAAAACATGGTTTCGTGCATAGCTGTCTGATTTAGATATTATTATTATTATTTTTTTTTTTTTACAACACGAAAATGTTTTCATACAATAATTGTTTTTAAATAATTAAATATTTAAATGTATTTTCCACAAGGGATTAACTGGGCCTGGCCGCCTGGGCCTCCACGAGCTTGTTTCCAATATTTGTCTCCAAACTTTACCACGTTGTCTATTGCTTTTTACTAGGAATTTGGCACAATCGATGCGTATGTTAAAAGATCAATTGATCGTGAATAAGTGATATTTATTGATAATTATGCAATGTATTAAATTAAATTATTAGTCGTACTAAATTTAATAACAATTATATATTAATATTAAACATTAAAATATAAATTAAAAAATTAGAGAAAGTAAAATAAAAAGATTATCAACAAAAAATAAAAGTCATAGGTATAGAAAAGTGAAATTAATAGATAAGTGATACACATTTTTATATGTTAAAAGAATTTAACTAAAAGAAAAAAGAAACTAAGTCCAATAAATCAAATTGTGTCTCGCACTTTATCGTGCCCGACACTTTTCATATGAATTTTTTTAAAAAAACTCATGTCCTCATATCCATATCATGTTTGTATTATCATATTTATATTCATACATTATATATTAGAGGATGCATGTGCTTTAAATAAATATACTTTATATGATATGGGTACTAGTTTAATGTGTAAAGTCTGACCCAACAAAAAAAATAAAAATTTTAGTGTGTAAGGACGAAAATAACTTTCAATCAATTATTTAATTTAGTTTGCATTTGTAATATTTTAGCGGACCAGACCCACCCCTGACTTTCCAATGACATTTTAACTAAATATTTGAAAATTTGGATGCCTTTGTTAATTAGCGTTTTTTTTTTGTCTTAAGCTTCTTATGTTTATTGCCATATATATATGATACAAACCCGCATATATTAGCGTCCTTATCACACAAATCTCACGGCGCAGGCAATGAATTATTGAATTTCATTGAAATAAACACATGTTATTTGTTAATTCATGTTTGCAGCATTAAACACGCATAAAGTTCAAATTCAAAAAAAGAAAAAAAAAACCTAAATAAATAATGAAACATATGTCTCTTAAGTAATAATGACATCACCCGTGGTAACTACTGATAAGAAAGATATGGCGTACGTACTGAAAAAGACTTCGGAGTAGTTTCGGACTAGAAGAAATATAGGGGAAAAGGGAAGATTCCGGTAAAACCAATTGTAGGGGAGAAGAGACTTGAGAGATAAATTGGGAATTGAGAAATTTTATTAATACTTGAATAATCCAAATAACACAATAGGCTTAATATATAGAAAAACGTTTCCTAATAACTGAATAAGAAATAACTTGGAAATAACAACACTAACCTACTGCATGCGATAATCCAAGTGCCATTTAGGCGTTTGCTTGACTCGTTGGCTTCTTCTCACAGTCTGCCCTTGGTCTTCCAGAACTCCATCAACTCCCTCACCTTCAAGCACTCTGGAATCTGCATTCATATCAACGGCAGCTGCTTTTGGTGCCACCTGGTTTTGGTGTTGCACATCAAGAGACACTGATGGAAGAGAAGGACCCAATCGATACAACGAGTCCACCAACTTCCTCCTCAGCGCGACAAGTTCCTCTATTTCTTTAGTTACACTTCTATATTTTCCAACACCCGACTGTTTCATAAGAATACATGGATCATGTGAGTTGCTTCTTTCCTGATCTGCTCTAAATCTCCAAGAACCAGAGAATATGCTTTCACTATGCTCACTTCCTCCATCAGGTTTTAGACTGTTGCCTGTCATTTCTGATAAAGAAAAGGTTAAAAACATCAGCAAATATCAGATTTATTTAATTGAAGAAAATATTACAAGTGTTAAGTCCCATTGCAAGTTCTTAACACAATAAAAAAGGAATGAAAAAGAACAACGGACTCGAACAAAAATCCCATAAACAGCAATAAGTGCATGTATTCATGGGAAGCATAAATTTGCTGGTACACTATAGACTAACAATAACGAGGAAAATATTAAAAAATACAAAAAAGGGTTAACCGATAGTTCGAAAATTACCGCTAGAAGTAATGGCCGGATGTGTTTTCAGCAAAGGATTCTGATTACTTTTTCAAGTGGCTGCATCCATTTTGCACTGAATATGCCAACAAACAACAAAATCTAAGAATGTCAACTCTATTACAATTTACAGTCGAAAATCTAAATACCAAATGCATGTCCATATCGCGATCAAATAGCCCTAATCAGCAAAAATATGGCCAAAAAATACCAAAATCCAGCAATTATGCTAACCCTCCAAATATTGCTACACTGTGAGAAATATCAGATAGATTGTTTTGGCTGCAAATAAAGACTAATTGTTTGAGCCATTAAAAGAATCATAACTCACATTGACTAGAGAGATCCAGGAAAATTAGAAGGGCTTTTGTGTGATCCTTTTCAAGAATCAGGAGTGATTCCTCAAGCATAAAACACGAAGCGTTTTATGGGAGGGTGAGCTTAAAGCAGCAAACAATAAAAAGGCCAAATCCCTCATTGGGTTTAAGTTTCTCGTTTGTATCACGTTACGGACATTTACACTTTAGTCCCTGAATTTATAATATCGGTTCATTTTAGTCCCTGTGCCTCCTGCTATCTTTAATTAATGTTTTTGGCATTATGTATAACATTTCTATAAAGAAAAAAAGGGGGCAATATCGCACTCTTGGCGAAAGTGGGATGGAGAGTTGCAACTAATAGTGACAACGTGTGGACTCGAATTTTTAAAAGCAAGTATCTCAAAGGGGAGGACGTCAGACAACATCGGCCGAAACTGGAAGCTTCTCGGACTTGGAAGGGAGTTATGAGAAGTGTGCATGCCTTGGCGCCCTATTTGAAATGGCGGGTAGGGAATGGTAAAATGATTTATGTGTGGGATGATAAGTGGTGTGGGGAATCCACGTTGAGAGAGAAATGTGGGACCGAGGTGCTTCGGGAGGATGAGTCGCTTAAAGTGGAACATCTTATCGGTACGAATGGCGAGTGGAGGTTAGATGTTATAAGGACTGCTATCAGTGAGGATATGAAAAAGGAAATCAGATCAGTCCCTATACCTCAACATAGGGATGATCAGGATAGACTTATTTGGGGAGGCACACAGAATGGCATTTTCACATGCAAATCGGCATATGAGCTCCAGCGTACACCAGGTTTGCCTAATGAGAATTGGAGTTGGATTTGGAAAATGGCCTTGCCTAGCAAACTGAAAACGTTTACTTGGTTATTGGAACATGGCAGCATCATGACAAACGCCTTAAGATACGATAGAGGTATGAGTGAACACGCACAATGCTCTCGTTGTGGTCACCTAAGGGAAGATTTGGTGTATGTCCTTAGAGACTGCCCCTCGGCAAGGAGAGTTTGGGAAAAGATAATAACAACGGAGGATCTGGGTAAGTTTTTTACTGCCTGGAATGAAGGCTGGCTACGAAGAGTGTTAAAGAAGAGCTTCAGGTTAAGGCCTAATATTGGTAGTCAGTGGTGGAGTATCTGTATGGCGTCCTTATGGCAGATTTGGAAAGCTCGGAATGCTGAGGTTTTCCAGAGTAAGAAGGAATGTGCAGCCGAGACCTTGAGAAAAGCCATCATGTTGGCTATGGATATTGATGAGTTGCTATGGCGAGCGGGTAAAGATAAAAGGACTAAACCTTGTGGGAAGTGGAGCAAGCCTCCCCCGGGCTGGGTTAACACGGATGGTAGTCGAGTTGGTAGTATGACTGCAGCAACGGCGGCGGGGCTGATACGTAATGAAGAGGGAGAATGGCTTCAAGGCTCAATGAAACTCGGAGATACCCCCATTTTGCTCGCTGAACTATTGGGTTTGCGGGAAGGCCAAAATATGGCGTGGGAACTCCGATTCCCTAAGCTTTTGGTGGAGTGTGATTCTGAAGACGCTGTTCGACTAATCAAGGGTGGGAATGCGGAAGTACACTCGTATGGTGGGATAGTGCAGGACTGTCGGCGACTTCTTGGTATGCCGTGGGAGACGAAGTTGAATCACATTTACAGAACTAGCAACAGCAAGGCTGATATGTTGGCTAAATTGGGGTATAATATGGAGGTTGATCGCGTGGTGTGGAAAGAGGAACCTCCAGACTTGATTGAGATGGAGGAGTAATACAGCAGTTGTCTGCTGGGTTCAGTTTATGACATGAAAAAAAAAAAAAAAAAGAAGAAGAAAAGTTGATTTTGAATTTTTAATTCTGGAAGAATTCTAATTAATTTAATATTATTTTCATTTCATGATCAGTATTTAAACTTGGTAGTTATTTAAATTTGAAGAAACTCGAGTTGTTTTCTTGAAAGGTTTTCTTCGTAGAAAGCTGAATGGTAAAATAATTTTTTTATTTTCTGTAAAACCTCAATTGTCATTAATTTATTTGCAAAATTGAAAAGTTAAAGATTAAAGTATAGAATCTACACTATACACGTCGTTATAATATGAATATATTTGATAAGGCTAAATTCCAATATTAATATTATTATTTAAATATGTTAAAGTTAAAATTTTTATTAACATAGTTATATAATTATTTTTAATAAAATAATAAATTGTGTAATTTGATGGATAAATAACCTAATTAAGTTAGAATCATATTAGTAAAATTAATAAATAAAATAAAAAATAAACAATATGAGGTGAAAAATCTAAAGATTATATAATAATAATCTTCCCCAAAAGTATTACATACTTCTTTTAATTTTGTGCGTACGTCTTCGCAAATCTTATTTAACATGTATATTTTATTTAAAATTATTTTTTCCAAAATTTCTCAGTTGGTAGTTTTCTTTAAGTTCTTTGTTCGTAATTAATGTTTTTGAAACTTTCTTTTGATCATAGCTCTTTGTTGATAATTTAATGTTTTTTTTTAAATTTATATGATCATTTTCTATCGTGACATCTTTTATTATTTTATTTTCTTAATCATTCTTGTCCCGTTCAAAAAAAAATTATTTACTTTTTATTTTATCATTATTGGACAATACTCATTCTGTTCAGAAATCTCTTGTCATAAATTTTTTCTTTTTCTATCATTCTTGTGTGACGTTTCCTTATATTTAATTTTTATTTTAATATATTATCTGATCCCTTATTCGAGTTGGTTCAGAAATCTATAAGTTCAGAAATCTTTTTTGTTTTGGCTTTCAATGCGATCGTACATTTATTTTGTCTTTTACCGCTTTCTATCTTTGCGTTCTGTCCAGAAATTTTTTATTTATCTTTTAATAAATAAATGATTTACTTTTTTTTAAAGGGAACCGGCAGGGAGCCGTAGAGTTTTTACCGAGGCATCCACCTCATATATAAACAACCAAACACGAGCGATTACAATGAAGCATGCAAGATACAGAGATCCGCGATACTGTTCATGTTTTGGTGCCTGCGAAAAATGAAACCAAATAGATCAGAGCCACTATTACTAGATTTACACACATGAATGTGCCTATTAAAACCCAACGGCAGTATATTAATACTATCACTTAGGCCCCTCTTGCAACGTGAAGTTTTCTGAATTCCCATCGGCCTCTTAGCGAGACGCCCAGCCTTCCGGGCAACAATGGACCTCTGCATGACGACCATTTGATGACAGGAATTCGCATCAATATCACAAGCGTCCTCGGGGCTTTTCATTCTCTTTAGTTGTTGTCGGACATCTTGTACAAATCCGTCAATTTCAATGTTACATACTTGCCCGGGTAGATGGCATATAACTTTGTTGTAACTCCTTTGACCTTCTCGGATGATAATCTGTATGTTCCAATTGATCACCAAGCTCCCCATCACTTTATCCTACTGACAGACAACAAACAAATAACCTTTCTCCAGCTTTTTGAAGCTAAGACCTGAATATCTAGAACAATTAACTTTAATACCATTGGTGCTTTTAATTAAAGTCCAATACACACTCACTGAATAGTAGCACAATTGATACGAATGTGGCAGGTTCGGATGTGGCGCTGGGGACTGATACTACAGGGGTGGATAATAGGAGTAGCCTAAGAGAAAGTTGCTGCGAAAGAGACTGATAATGGAGGGGAGTTTGATGCAGTTGAAGATGGAGAGAGATTTGTCCCAAAGTTGGGACGTGGCGCACGAAAGAAAGGCAAACCAGCGTGGCATGCAAATTACATAATTAAGCAGAAGTGAAGTCTGGAGTATTAGTTATTTCCTTAATTATATTATGATTTATTTTAATTATTGTTTTGCTTAGTTGCCTTGTGGTTTTGGAGACTTAGGTTATATTGTGGAACCCTCTTACTTTTCGTATTATTGAGAATTAAGTCAATTGCTTTCAACCCTAAGGTTCTCTTTGTCTCTCTTTACCTTCATCTTCTCCCGCCGGCGGGTCTTGCCAGAATTACGAGCTTGTGACTGCTCTAAAGTCTCATACGTGATCGTATCAACAATAAACAGCAAATATACCTTTTATTATAAGCAACGGTGGCACTACCAAAAATTGTCAGTTTTCCATATAATAACCCATTCCCTCCTCCAATTGTTGGATTAATTATGACCTGCATGACAGAGATAACCTTTTTCGGCCCTAAGCAGTTAGCCATATCCGAACCAACATCACAGATTCTAAAAATTTTTATCGACACATTATTAATACCAATGTGATTGATTATGCTACAAAATAACAGCAAAGACATACTTGTGTTTCTTGGCTTCTTTAGTCCATGACTTCCCCTTATTAAAATGATGAAGATATTTTCATTCGAAAAACTCTCCGAACACACTGATGCCTCCCAAACCATGTGCTATCTAATCTGAAGTTCGATAATCCCCACTTATCCACTCTCCCAAATCCCTGAAGTCTTAAGTTCATGTTTTCCTCTGGATAAACCCAGTCTTCTCTCGTTTCAGCTGCTCTTCCCTCTAACCAATCCGCTGCTTTGTTTCCTTCTCTATAGATGTGTGAAATCTTGACCTCCATTCCCTTAGACCTTAGCATAATCTCTAAGGTGAAATCTCGTACTTTTCGTATTATTAAGTCAATTGCTTTCAACTAAGGTTCTCTTTGTCTCTCTTTACCTTTATCTTCTCCCGTCGGCGGGTCTTGCCTGAATTACGAGCTTGTGACTGCTCTAAAGTCTCATACGTGATCGTATCAATTGGTGCTTTCATTGAGAGAAATTGTAATGGTTGATACCACTACTAGAAAACAGTCTGTTGTCACGCCCTGTTATGACGCTTTTATTTTGTGGTCTCCAAATGTGACCTGTTGTGACGCTTTTAAATTAATTGGTATTTTATGTTTATTTTAATGTATGTAATTAGTATATAATGAATATATTATTAAAAGAATCAAAATTGTTAAGACATTTTAGGGTATAGCGTCACAATAGGCTGGGTATATTAAGGCGCTATATTGAAAGCGTCTTAATAACTTGTGATGTAGTGACGCTTTTACTTTAATAGCGCCCTAATATGTTTAATTATAAATCTGAACACTTAGCCATTTTCACCTGAAAAAAACGGAGGGAAAGCTTTGGGCGAAATGGAGGGAACAAATGGATGTCTGAAAATCCGGAGGGAAGCTTAACTTTCCAATTTTAGCTTTGATTAGGACACTACACTTTCCAATTTTGCAAGAACTTGAGCTAAGGAGAAATATTTGAGCTGAAGAGAAGAACTCCAGCTTCCACCGACGACGCATAGAGCCATTGTGCGTGTTGACCTCCAGCACCAGCCTCCACCGACGACGCTTGGGATCTCCGGCACCGTCCTCCACTGCTCGTTAAAGTAAGCCCGAAACCCTAAATCCCTTTTTTTTCTCCCATTTCTTCGTTTTGACAGAAGTAGGACTGAGTTTGTCCTTGCTCGAATTACAGGGATTTCGAATTCTCCCCAAGAGTTGTGACAAGAACGACGGTGTGAGGCCCCTTTTAGCTGAAGAATTTTTTTGCAAAGGTCAGTCAATTCGTGCATTTTTAACACATGAAGAATTCGGTCTGGGGTGGGCTTAATTTTTGATTTTTAGTGTGGGTTGGTTGAATGTTTGAGTTCTTTTGGGTTTGAATGTTTTAACACATGAAGAGATTGACTGCATTTTCAATGCTGATCTGCATATCCATGTGTTTACTGGAAATACACGTAGTAAATTTTTGTGATTCCTCAGGTTAGGGTTCTTTTGAAAATGAAGTTCATAAATACATGAATATTTATGTTATTGTTCCTGTTAATTGTTTGTGATTCCGTAGGTTAGGGTTGTTTTGCAAGTGAAGTTAATAAATACAGGATTTATGTTATTGTTGGTGTAGATTGTGTAATTAGGCCTCTGGATTTACAACCATGCATGAGCTTCTGTGTACTCTGAAATTCTTTCAAAGAAGTAATTAGGTTATGCTTTTGATATTAGGTCATATCCTAATATAAGAATCATTAACAACTGCTATGGTTTGATCTGCTTTTGGATGTAACAGAATAAGATTGTTGAGGAGATTTAAATTTCTTTGATCAAAAAGCTGGTGATTCAAGTATTGTGTTTAATTTACTGTGATTGGTTTGGTAAATCAGTTTTCTCCAATTTTGCAGTGTTTCTTGAGGAGCTTCCGAGGTTCCTTCAGTGTTTGTTCGTTTAATTCACTTCCTTGCGACGTTCCTCCCAAATTGGATGGCTAATTGAAGAGGTATGTATCGCATGCAACTTCTTCTTGTTGAAATTAGATACAAGAGTTTTGGATCCAATTCCGATATCCAATCTGTCAATTTGTTGAACAGCTACTGTTTCCTGGATTAACAAACATGATTTGGTTATGAAATGAACATTTTTTTTTTAAAGTTACTCAAAACTAATGTGTGATTTAAACTTTAATAACATAAATCTTTTTTCATGATCTTTCATAGTACTTGAGATAACTGTCTGAATCCTTGATGATCGTTTGTTGTGGAATTTGATAATGTTGTTGATAAACGTGTAAATAACCCCGTTGAAACTCGACAAATTGGTTTTTGGTACTGTTTTACATCTTTTTTGAGAAATGTCAGAATACATGCTCTGAAAGTTTCAATTAAGAGAAATGAATTTGTAAAATCTCATGTAACTTCAGGATAGTACAACAGATCATATGTATGTATTAACTGGATTTACGCAAGAGCAATTTAATATAGTATTTTCTTCTTTTAGTTGTAGAATAACTTCAAGTCATGTAAGTGTGAATTTATAATGAATGTTATTAGGACAGGATCATACACAGAGTATAACAATACCGTAGGAAGGTAAGAATAGTGCATGTACTCTGTGATTGGCCATATTGGCCAAATAAGTCCTAAAGCTTGATTCAGTTTCTTGTATCTCTTTCTTTGAATCTGTTACTTTGTATATATGTTCCCCTTACTTTTATCTTTATTATTTTTTGTCTAAATCAGAAGTTTACGAAGCTGGTGGGAAAAAGGCAAGTGTTAGTATAAATTATGTATTATAATTTATGTATAAAATACCATTAATTCTATGGAACTAATGTAAAGAATAGTATATTTTTATGTAAATTTATTGGCTAATTGCAGTCCTATGTTCAGCAGGTAGTGACAAGCAGTTTTTGTCTTTCACAGTTCACAGCAACATATAAAAAGTGCTAGATTCCAAGTGAGTTTATTCTTGACTTTTACCTTTGTTGGACTTTACATATTGCTGTTTGGTAATACCATGTAAGTCAAGTCATTAGTTAGTCTTTACCGTACTATAGACAAAATAGAGGACAGAAATGAGTGTGCATGAGTTGTACGATTTATGATGGAGATTACCTTTGCAAATTTTTGGTTTTAGAGTAATTACCTCAACCCTTAGATGTCATAATATATATCCTAAGAAGGTGTTTGACTGGAAATTTGTAATGAAATTTTCAAATATACAGGTAATGCATCATAATTATCCATATAGTTTATATGATACATTATCAATATCAATATAATATAAGTATATTTATTTGCCAAAAAGTTATGAATTTGACTGTA
>JBBMKE010380391.1:0-12911 GCA_037834125.1 Lippia alba | reverse complement strand
TAAAACTTTAAACTAATTTCCTAACATGATATTAACTGGTCCAGCCATATTAGGGTCACATTTTTTGTGGTATATATATATATATACACACACAAATAGTTAAGTGGTAGCTTGAACAAATAGAAGACCGTAGATAAAATTGAGTAGATCTAAAATAATAAGAAAGTAAATGATTCTCTTTCAAAATAGTTAAAAAAAAATTAACTAAGACGAATAGATATATAAACAAAAAAGTTACAAAAAATAAGTTAAAATAAAAAAGACAATCAATTTCTTGATCATTAAAATAATTGATGAAGAAGCAAATGAAGCAATTGAAAGAAAGGAGCACTTAAAAGAAATAAATATCAAATATAAAATAATAATAAAATAAATGAATGATTAGGGAAAACCTTAAAAAAAATATGTATATGATGATTGGAGCAGAAAATTGATGAGAAATGCAAAATTGATGGGAAGGAAACTCACCAAATCTATACTAATAACGTAGGATTGACAATCTCGTTCCCTGCAAAAAATACAAAAAAGAAAGAAAGAAAATAGTATAAAAAATTCATTTAATAATGAGTATTGCTACAAATTATATACCAAAAAATTAGAATAAGAACCTAGAGATATAAAATATTTTATATAAAAATTAGAGAAATTATAATTAACGAAATATTGCATATTATTGCCGCGTACTAAAAAGTACTAAATAAGTATAGAATCAGAGAACAGTCATTCTATGTGTGAATATAATTGAAGTCTTATCATTGGTAATGTCGCATCTTGTAAGGTAGAAAAATCTGTAAATTAATAAGTAGAAACAATTGTTGGGATATGAATATTGTTCAAACTTTTAAATAAGATATATGAGAAGAAAATGATGAAAACTTGTAGTTTAAAAATTAAAAAAATTAAGTATAAAACCTCTAACAGAAATATTCTAATTATTTGCAAACTATGGTGCAACCATGATGCAAATAATAATGCTAACAAAAAAAATAATGAAATGATGTAAATAATAAACCCCATCAAATAATATTAGCAACCATATCATTTGTCAGCAAAATGTTGGCAGACCTGGTATCTCAAAGGATCATTTGTGTACGGTAACCATGGTGCAAATACTCCAAACCTATAATTAATCAACATCAAAGAAAAACTGGTAATAAACCCCATAAAATAGTAATATTTTTTGTTCAATTAATCTACTTACCTAGATTGCACCAAGCTCAATTCCATAGGTAACTTTCCTGTGATCAAGAGTAGATATATCTACCACTTTAATAGGAAATTTTCAACGGGATACATAAATTAAATGGAAAAATAAAACTATTAATGTGAATTTGAGGAATGATATTTTGAATATCTTTAACATTACTGAAAATTTTATTGATAACATATAGAATCGAGGGTTTAATCTAAAGTTCTGACTTTATATGCCATTGAAATAAAGTCCTGTACGTTGATCAAAAGTTTTTTATTTTTTTAAGGGCTAAACCCATTAACCCCCTGTCCTTTTTCGATTTTTGCACTTTCCCCCCTTTCCTTTTTTTTTTTGCATTAAATCTCCCAACTTTTGGAAAATCGCACATTTGACCCCTTCTAAGAAACTTTAACAAAGCATATTTGTACGATGTTGATATCAAATGTGTTGATATGATATATCAAATTGAAGCTCTCGACATAAGGAACACAATAATGGTATCGAAATCAAAAGTCGACAACCAACGAAGAAGAAATCATCGGTCAAAGGTGATGCACGACAAACGAAGTGTTTGACGATTAATAGGGTCGGATGGGGTATGGATTTTGTTCTCCTTGGAGAGACGAACACGATGGCGGTGGTCTTGGAACTTGAATCGCCATGACGGAGGAGAAATCGATAGTCAAAGCTGGTCAAAGGGGTAAATTGTTGTGATTTTTCAAAGGTTGAGGGGTTTAATGCAAAAAAAAAAGGAGAGGGGGGAAAGTGCAAAACCTCAAAAAGAACAGGGGGTTTAATGGGTTTAGCCCTTGTAATTAATCCTCACACTTGATAATTAGACACAGATTTCCCCTAACATGGACCTTACCTGCTCTCCAGAATTTCGAACAAGCTATACATATAATATTCAAGAAACTCCAAGTATCTGATTCTGAGACATACCGAAATCCAAAAAGGATTTCAATCATTAATTTGATTAGCTGAACTTGGCTAATCATTAATCCATAATAACTAATACTTCATTAACAAACCATTGCCCAATCAGCCCTCAATTCTAACATTTACTCACATTCAATATATATTCACTGTATTGTAAATTCCGGAGTTGTCTGCCCCCTGTCCGAAGATTAAGGCTCAAAACAAAGATTTAGCCCTCACCTTAATTTTGGGTTTAACAAAATGGAATCTGATTATGAATTAATTAATCAGGGATTAAGGCTGATAGTACAGTACTGTGAGAGAGCTCCCTCATCAAATCAAAAGTAAAGAAATATCAAGGTCGTTCTTGTAAGCATGGGTCATGTCAATCACGTGCTCGTCACGTGGCAGCATGTCCACCATATACCGTGCATCCCTGTCTTTATTTATGACATTTACATTTCTGAATGAACCGGATTGAAACATTTGGACCGAAAACCGGGTCCACTGTTTGAAATTCCAGGGGTTTTTGAGTGTATATTAATCTACATTGTCTCCCCTCCACCTCACCCCTCTCCATATACATACATATATATATATATATATATATATGAAAAGAAATGCAAAATAGAAATACTAAATATATCTCACTTATAATTTTGAGATGGATATTTTTCTCATAAAAATTTTGACACTTTATCTAGAAAATTATTATAATTTTAGAATACAATCATTGGAACCCGTTTTAGTAGCCGAGAAAGTCCACACTCTTAGTAAAACATCATACATGTTTAAGATCCTGACGTGTACTTCATGATTTAATCAACACGTTAAAACTCGTTGTTTTCCGGTGTCTAAAATGGATTTTAGTGACAAAATCCTAAAATTGCAATAATTTTCTAGGTAGAGTGTCAAAATTTTCTATTAAAAAAAATATATATATATATCGCCAAATCATAATTGAGATATATGTATGTATGTATGTATCATCTGTGCAAGATATTATTGATATATGATTAGGTCCCACAAGGACAGATTTGAGGCTAACATAGAAGTAGGATATATTGTAATGCATGCATGCGTAGTTTAATATATGGACACTTTAAACTTTTGTCTCAGATATTTATTTATACATGGACACTTTAATTTTTGAGTAGACATTTGTTGGCAGTGGAAACCAGTTGGTCTGTGATCCTTTCGTTTTGTACAATAATAATAATTGTGAGAAGTGTCTCTTTTCCAATAAGATCGCCGATGCTGATTTTTTGCTTTCAAGATACTTAAGCGATCAGTTCGTAATTACTTCGCCGTAACTCTGTGAAGCACATGGATATATAAAGGATTTTCATATGATTAGAAGGAGGTGTATAACGTATTTGCAGCATGAAGAGAGCTTATCATGAGTCCAAGAACAATGATTGCATTAATTAATCACTTAACCTACACTAAAAGGAAAAAGAATAAGTTACTCACCAAAGATATAATGTGACTATATAAAAGTTAAGTTTATTCAAATGTGAATCGATCATTCTAAGTATTGGGTAATTCTAATCTAAGTTTTATTTGACTAAATCGGTGTCATGAGGGTCGAGTGTTTTGTACTTGCCGCGTAGTTCGTTGTAAAATAAGGAGGATAACTAATTAAATGACAAATATATTGAGTTTGACCGAGTTGAATTTAAACTAAAATTATTCCTAAGATATTTGAGAAGTTGAAGAACGAGCAAGGTTCTTTTTTAAAGCGGAAAAAGGGTTACCAAACATTGTAGATACTTAATTGTATCCATTTAGCAGACCTCAGATTTCATTTAGTCAGGAAAAATAATTTTCATAATTTACACTAGGCGAAGTATTAATGTGTTTCGGAATGTACCAATGACAATTAGTAGCATGTATGTCTTTTGTCATAATTTAGTAACAAGAAAATTCTTATTACAATCATCATGATGTATGGGCAACATTTATTGTTATAAGTTGTCATAATAGGAATAGGTTTGTCACTACCTGCAAATTGTCAGAACTAAATAAACATATCTCTTGTTAGTTGTTACTATAAAAGTTATTGACACTAAATAAATATGCTTCGAAACTAAGTGATGAGTAACACGGTCACTCTGACAGTTTTAAGATCTCACGTTTTAAATTTGTCTTTCGTCCTATTTTACTCACAAATATGAAGCATAAAACTTTAACCCACTCGACATGTATATCATTGGTGAAAATTTTGTATTGTCATGATATTAATTTCTTCGATTTCTTGTAATGCTATAATTTGTTTTGAACTATGCTATAAATTAGGAGAAAGTAAAAAATTGGTGTGTGATTCTTGCCCTTTATTATTATTTTTTTAGGTTTGGGAAGTTGGCATATATAATCTTTTATTTTGTCATTTCGATCAAATATTCATTCGTTATGTTTGAAAAACCAGCATGTTCAGACTTCTTGTTTTCTTTTAGAGTACTAGAAGAACAAAGAATAAAATAAAATAAAATAAACAATATAATTGCCAATTTTCGAAACATAGTAGCTAGATCGAACTTCTAATCTAATAAAATAAATTAAAGGAGCCAATCAATTTAATATTTAAAATCATATAACTGTATCAAAAATAATAGAACATGATCATTGATGACATACTTAAAACTTAAAAGTCAAATTTTCATAAATTTGCCAATAGTATTATCGATTACAATAAAGTTTAAGTCATGTCGGGAAAAAAAGAGAGAAAAAGAAACATGCACCCAAATTTCTTTTGAAGCATACTCTTTTTTAAATTAATTAAACTCCATATTAGGTACGAGCATATATAGAAACTCGGAAGAACTCCCGAAAAAACTTGAGTACGAAAAAAATGTGCGCATAAGAACTTTTTGAATGTAACAAAAATGGTGCAATAAGTCATGGGAGCAAAATACAAAGCATTGGATTTTGTGAAAAAAAGTTCTTTTCGACAAAAGGGTATGGTAATTAGCTGGTGTTTGAAGCACAAAGCAAAACATGTTTACCGCTGCTCCTATTCCCAATAACGTCTCTTAATATAGAATATTAAATGCTTTGATCGGATTAAAACTTGCAAAGCTATTCATATTTGGATAATTCTAACTTGAATGCGATACTACCATTAAATTCGCGTAATCATGAGAAAACCACTAAAATTGAGGTAGAGGATGCCATTGCCATATATGAGTTCATGAGTTGTGAAATTAGGACAATAATTACCTTCCGGAAGTTTGAAAATTTGGGCGTCTTTTTATTGGGCCGGCCATGAGGTGATCCGATGTATACGATATATAATAGGGATCATATCCTTAACATGGTCTTTTTGTATTTAACTAAGTACTTCTTTCACAACAGGCATTTTGCTTGTAATAGTCTTGTTGATTCTTTGATAATGGTATATTGCATGTATAACTTGTTTTTGCTGTTGCAACTCGTTGCCGGTTCCTTTAACAAAATAAACAAAAAAACCTATATTTGTTGTTTGATAAGTAAGAAATTTAGGACAAGTATGTCGTCAATTAAATAACAAATATAATATATTTATTATTATAACTAAGGAAAAATTACATCCAACTACCTTATATTAGGTCTAATTATAACGTAGTCCATGATTGTTTAAAAATTACATTTTAGACCCTCACTTTTGTTAATATTTGTAATTAGGCCTAATTTTTGTGAACTTTTAGAGATGATTTTGCATTTTTGGTCATATATTAAATATAACACTCATAAAATCATCCGGAATATAAGTGTATTTTTACAAATTTCGTTAGGAAATTTCATGAAAACACGAAATATAGGGACTATATTGTAATATTCAAAAAAATATTGACCTGCTTGTAATTAGGCCTATAAATACAAGGTAGTTGGATGTAATTTTCCCTTATAACGAATTTGTTCGATTAAACCGTATGTGAGCTAAAAATATCTCATATTTGGGTTCAATGTTGAAATTTTCTTATGAATTAGTTTAACAAAAAATGTCCCTCAACTGTCCCAGTTGAGGAGCCGTGCGTTCTGAAATGCGCATTAATATATCCACCTCAGTGTTGCAGCAAGCAGTATGAAATATCATATCATTTCTGCAGTATGCTTCACTGATTTATATCTGCTGCAATTTATAAGAAAACTCATAGCATGAGTCAATGACTGAGCTTTAACTAACTGACATTGGAGAAGAGAAATCAGTATGGAAAAAAAAAACACACACACACACAGCATATCATAGTCGTGTGTTATTAATTTATCTGGTTTGAAATGTTATTGATAGACCCCTATAGTTAGAACTTACAACATATATATGTCCAAAACATCCATAAATAAAATATTCTTCGTTGAAAAATTAAGCAGGTTCATTTTAAAATGATTGTAAACAGTAGGAGCAATTGTGTAATATTTCAAATTAAATAAATTGATTCGTAATTTCCCCTCCTCCTTTAGAATATAATAAAAATTGAACATTAGGAGCAACTGTGTAATATTTCAAATTAAATAAATCAATTCGTGATTTCACCTAACATGAAGCATTAGTACATTGTATAATTCTCCTTTAGAATATGATTGAAATTCAGGCAATTTTGTCTTAACAGTAACCAAATATATATATATATATATGACCACTTTTCGTTTAGGTCTAATTACAATGCATTTCATCATTATCATAAAATTGCATTTTAATCCTTATAAATTTTGTTTGGTTTGAGGTATCTTAACAGAATTTATAAAAATAAAATTTATGTCCCTAACAGTTTTATGAGTGTTACATTGAATATATGACCAAAATTACAAAAATATCTCCAAAGTTAACAAATATAAACAAAACGATCGCTACAAATTATAAATTTAACAAAAAATCTGGGATATTTTTGTAATTACATAATAAAATCTTAAGGATCACAAACGGTTCTCATGATTAGGGATTATATTGTAATTTTTTGATAATTATAAATTGCATTTGAATGAGACCTAAATAGAAGATACTCGGATATAATTATATAAATATAAAATAGAAAATAGATAAAAGAAGAATCAAGAAAAGGGAGCTAAAACTTTCACTGATGCCTATTAATCTGTTGGGGCCGACCAGCTATCTTGAAAGATGGTACCTGCATTAATGTTCAATGGCCCGCTCATACTATGCATGTATTTCTCCCCATTATAAGGAGCCCCTAATTCCCCTCATTTCACAGGACTCAAACCAACACTCAAATTCCATACAATTTCTTTAATCTACAGAAAAGCTCAAATCCCACATAATTCTCTCCAAGTCTGTCCAACTTTTCTTCTGAAAAAGACCCTAATTTCTTGAAGCAATTATCTTAGTACATATATATGGAGATGAATATGGAGAAGAAGAGACTGCCAAGCAGAAAACTGGGAAGGTTTCTCAAGGAGCAGAGAGGAAGACTCTACATTATGAGGAGATGTGTAGTCATGCTTCTTTGCTGGCATGACTGAGTAGTACGAGAAATTCAGAGTTAATTTTCAGATAAAGTTTCAGAATTAAACTAGTTATACGAATTGCAAGGGTTTGGATGTATGTTAGCTTCTTTTTGCCTTGGGTTTTCACTTATTTTTATCCGCCAATTGTAAATATATATAGCACAAGGGAAATTGGGATTGTTGTGATCGTTTCCCTTGGTGAGATCATGAGTACCTAAGGATTATGTGAGAAGTGAGAACCTCTTTTTGATATTATTCTAGCTGGAAATTAAAGAACTTGCAGTTAATTAAAGCATAAGTGCTTTTCTTTTATTATTGTGAAACACATGATTCTTCAAATTTTATTTGCTTTGTTTGCTTTCATGGCAGGTTGTGCATATATATATATATATGGTTATCATTGGTATAATCCCAAAGGATAAAATGCAAGAGTTGTCAACATTAAATTAAACTAATCTATTTAAGAATATGGGAAAGGACTAACAAGTACCCTTTCTCTCTTTTCTTTGTTCTTAATTATTTCCCCCCTGTTATATATTCAATTTGCAAGGAAGCTGCTTTTTTTCTGAGATTTTTGCGGTTTTCTCCCCTAAATTCCTAATGCGATACAAGTGCTAATGCACCGATACATCATTTTGTGGTGTTGAATGCGGCTTAAATTGTATATTTCATAAAAAGTTATGCTTACACACTTCTAACTTTTGGTTTTTTGTTAAACACACGCTCCACAAGTGATAAGAGAAATTCAATTCAAATTATTGTTTTAGGGAAAAAATTCTTAGACACTAGCCAACCACAGTGGGTAATTTCAGTTGAATAGTTATTATAATTTTTTTTTCCTTCCTTTTTGAATAGTTAAGTGCACAAAAATCTTATGTTTTTCATATATAACTAGCATCGGAAAACTACGTTACCCACATACGTTGTTTCTGTATTACATTTTTAAAAACTCAAAGACACTAGTGAACGAAAAGAGATGATGATACTAAATATAACATGTACATATAATTAATTTGACTGTAAAAAGTTATATGAAAGTAATTTATAAACTAATGTTGAAACTGTAAATTTGCAGTCTATAAATCGTCGAGAAGATATATCTTATGTATAATAAAGAAAATCATATATAAATAATATCAATAGATAACATAGATATAAATTTTAAAAGATTAAAGTGAAATAATTACTTTAATTCTTCTCTCTTTTCTTAGTTAAAATTAATTATATTAGATTCATATAAACAAGAATGCAAATAGTTTTATAGGAGAAATTATAAAAAAAGGATACCAACTCACCTCAACTAGCGTTTTCGGGCTTTTTTTTTCGGCGACAAAAGTAGACTATATCTCAAAAAAACTGGCAATTTCAGGAAAAACTGCCGGAGTATGCTGACATGGCACCGAAAAGAGACATCTGTCAGAACAACTATACCACGTCATTAATTCTTAAATTTTTCCCTCCACCTATGTGATGACTCACATTTATCAACTAGAACAACACCTTTTCCACTCAAATCACGTTTTTAGATGGAGGGAAAATTTCCCCCCAAAAAGTTTAGTTCCCCCCATATATTATATTAAAGATTCATCTCTCTTCCTCACTCTAATAACCCTAGACGCAGACATCAGCAAATCACACACACCCGCCCCTGTTTCCACCTAATTTTGCAAGAGTAAAACACAAGATTCAATGGTTGCCTCTCAAAGCTCTTACTTTCCGACACCGGATAATATGCTGTGCTTTTGTGGGAAGAATGCAGTTGTAATAACCTCATGGAGGCCAACTAATCCAGGAAGGAGGTTTTACAGCTGCCCCAACCAGGTTTGGTTTGTTGCTTTGCGAACAATATGTTACCTATAAGTACAAGCGTCATATTTGTTTGACATGTTCGCAGCAATGCCATTACTTTCGATGGTACGATGCTTATCATTCCTGGACTCTTGAAGAAGATAAATAATCTTGAAGAAGAGATTGCGGAGAAGGATGAGAAGATTAAGAAATTAATGTTGTACTTTGTAATATTTATCCTTGTGACCTTTGTTGCAGTTGCTTTCAAGCTGCCCTTTCATGGGTTATATTAGATGTATGTGGGGAAAAATATGTAGGTGATGTAGTTAGTTTACTAAATTATATCTTTTGAAATCCCCCAAGTTATGTAAGTTATTTCTATGGTTAATGAAGATGATATTTGAAAACGTCTTCTTTTTTCCAACATATCTTATTTGGGACAAAGATTGTGTTTCAAATTGTGGTTCAAAGTGTGTACATATAAATTGCTTTAAAAAAAGCATAATGTATAGAGTATATGAATATGTAACTTTTGCACAGTAATTTGACCACAAAAGAAATTGTTGCATTTAAAACTGTACAATCAGACCATTGTTTTGTGAGCCATATTACATGGTGAAACATAGTTTATCCATCCAACACTTCCATAGATGGACAAAACCAAAACTAACATAGACTGCACTAGGAAAACATAACCATAAACAGCAGCACACTAAAGTGTTCCATCACTTACAAAATGACATTAACCAACAAAAGTTTAATAATTTAACACATGATCACTGTGCAACAGGGTTGGATGAGCTTGATAGATCCAGAAACTTCTTGGTCCCCTCAATGATGATGTTCTTTTCAAGAATTGGACCACATACACTGGATTGTGACAAAAGAATGTCATTTTCTATCATTGATGGGGGTACTCTTAGCTTCACACCTGGCTTCTTTTTGGCCTTGTCCTTCTTTCTTGAAATCTTAGTGAGCATGGAAGCCAGAATCTCTTGGACTGACTGAAGAGGTCTGGTCCTAGTCCTTTTTGGCCTGCCTTCATTTCCCATCTCTAGTTGTTCATACATTAAAGGTCCAGCAGAGTTAGGGGCATCATCATAACCATACATCTGAGAGTTAGGTTCAGTTGCTTGTATTTCATCCTCTGATTGCTGAATTTGAGTACGTGGTGGTAAGATTTCAGGCCCCTCCTGCAAAAACAACAATGTTAGATGCTCTATCTATAACTTACAACCCATAACTGTCAATATCTTATTATTCAAAGCAAACCTGAAGAATATCTGCAACCAAGTCAATGTGATCAGACTCTTTATCTTTATCAACTCCAGATGGTCCAGCACCTACATCCTCAGCCCTTCTTGCATTTTCAAACAATTTCTCTCTTTTATTATGTGAACTTGCAGGTAGCTGAGGGCAGAACAAGGCATTGTGACCAGCTCCATGACAGATGGCGCAATGAATGGTTGTTTGGAATCTTCTAAGTTTCTGAGTGCATTGCTTTTTGGATTTCTTCTTGCCCTTACCCTTGTCAATCTCATCAATGCCTCTTTTCCTCAACTTTGATGGCCGTCCAGGTTTTCTTCCAAAATTAGGAGGTAGTGGAGGTATGAACATTGTTTCTCCCAGATTTCTTGACTACTGATGGGGAAGATCACTCCAGAATACACCTGTTTTTTGGAGAATGTCAACAGTTGCCTTAGAGTATAATTAAGGGTTTTAAAATTCAAATTAAAAGAATGTGTAATAATCCCGTTTTCATGCCACGTGTCGGGTCCATGTGTATATTTAAATATGAAGTGTACATAAAATGATATTCCATGTCATTAAAAAATACACCCTGTCTCTTTCCGGTGCCACGTCAGCATACGCCGGCTGGTTTTTCCTGAAATTGCCAGTTTTTTTGAGATATAGCCTACTTTTGTCGCCGGAAAAAAAAGGCCCGAAAACGCTAGTTTAGGTGAGTTGGTATCCTTTTTTTTGTAATTTCCCCGGGTTTTAGTGATGGAGTTTCGATTTCACTAAGGGATTTGATGATTTAATTTAACTCTTGTGTGTGCCACAACTTGATTGATTAGGATTGGTCTTTTTATTTATTTTAATGCAGTGAATTTATTAAATCCTTTCAAGTATATCTTAAGATCGTGAATTGGTTAGGAAAGATAACTGTCAAGTGTCTCTATGTTATCCAAAAAACTAAGTAAAAACGAGGTTGAGTCGAGTCTCTCTATAACTATAGTCAATCTGTTTGAACTAATTGAATTTATTCTTCAAGTAAAGATAAATATAACAATCTAAACCGAATATCCTTAGCTAGGTAGTTTTTCCCCGATTGATTTAATCCTACGTGTTTGTGCTTGATATTCTTAATTAACCAGTTAATTGAAACCACCACCCGGCCCCCCCTTCCCCGATGTTTCTTTTCGTGGATTTTCTGTGAATTATTAGAAATAGATCAACCAGTCTCTGTGGATCGTCCCTGTTTGCACAATACTATGTGTTTTAGTTGTGAAGAAGGATTTTTAATTATTTTTGAAGGATTCGACACCTGTCACAGTCTTCCACGTTATAATATAACAATTGGGTCGTGCGAAATGGATATGAGTCGGTATTCTCTTTTAAATGCTAAAATTGCTCGTCGAATTGCTGAGTTATCTGTTCGTATTTGTTCGCGTCACTTAGCCATGTTCATGGCTTAAGTCATTCTTGGCAAATTTTAGTCCATTTGTCTTGATCTCTTTTAATATTTAAGCTATCTGCTTCACTAAATAAATTAAATTTTAATTACGCATAAGTAAGCTCAAATTAATGTTAAAATAGGAAAATAAAATACAATAAATGTGTATAATTGACCTGCTAGCATAAAATTAGGGGAAATTGTGCTTTCCCTGCTCATAATTTTGACTTTCATGCATAATCCTTTCATAACATCAAAAAAGAGATAATGGCACTATCATTATAAATTATTTACTACTTTGCTCCAACGCTAAGTTTGAATAAGAATCAAGGGGGAACTGATGCAATGTGCTAAAGATTCTATAATCTCAGGAGATAAAGCCAAATATAGTTAAGAATCCGGGGGGAACTGATGCAATGCTCGAAAGATTATATAATTTCGGGAGATATGGCCTCTTTTTGTATTTTAAACATCTATAATGGGCTAAAAATCAAGGGGGAACTGATGCCGTGATTTTAAATCTCTCAGATGTGCAAGGACTCTAATACATATTCCTATATTTGTTGTATATATAAACACCATTTTCAAGGGGTTTAATTTAGTGAGACAAGTCGAGTTCAGGTAACTGCGTTTTGTTATATGAAACGATTTGTTGTTTTGAAGAGAGAATGTTTTTTTCTTAGTTCATAACTTCAGATATACCTCCGGCTTTAGTACAGAAAATCATTTTAGTTCTCTTTAAAGAATGTTTTTATGTTACAAAGTCCTCTACTAACATTTTTCTTGTTTAAGCCAGTTATATGAGTGAATTTTCACAACTAAATAGTCTCAATTTATTTCAAAATTTGCAGGTTTTGGGAGAACAAGTAAGAACATACTAACAAATTATGGCAA
>JBBMKE010380281.1:0-12915 GCA_037834125.1 Lippia alba | reverse complement strand
GTGTTTGGACATATTTAATGCCTTATAAAGATCATGTTTACTCTATTTTGAAAGAGTTTTTAGCTTATGTCCAAACATAATTCAATAAAACTGTTAAAACTGTGAGAAGTGATAATGGAACAGAGTTTGTAAATCTTAATTGCAAAACT
Source organism: Lippia alba (assembly GCA_037834125.1). NCBI lineage: Eukaryota > Viridiplantae > Streptophyta > Magnoliopsida > Lamiales > Verbenaceae > Lippia > Lippia alba. Next base: position 12,766 of record JBBMKE010380281.1, on the reverse strand, counting down.
CTATTTCAAGAAAAGGGTATCATACATCAAAGAAGTTGTGTTTATACTCCGCAACAGAATGAGGTTGTGGAGATAAAACACAAACATCTCTCGCAAATTGCAAGATCCCTTATGTTTCAGTCTAATCTTCCTACTATCTTCTGGGGTGATGCAGTTTTGCATGCCACTTATTTGATTAATAGGTTGCCTACAAGGGTTTTAAACTGGGATACACCTTATTTTAAGCTTTTTGGTGTACAGCCTGATTACACTGATATTAGAACTTTTGGTTGCCTTTGCTATGCAGTAGATAATTGGCCTAGTAAAAGTAAATTTAGTCCAAGAGCTTTGAGATGTGTAATGTTGGGACATGTACAATGTAAGAAGGGTTTTAAGTTGTATGATACGAGTTCCAAAACTGTGTTGGTTAGCAGTGATATAAAATTTGTTGAGCCTATTTTCCCTTTTCAACAAACTAATCAACCTGTTCATATTACACCTAAAATTCTTGGTCTGTTCATATTACACCTAAAATTCACATAAGTGACATAAATTCTTGGTATGTTCCTTCTGCACCAGAAATTAATGTACCAGTTGGTAATGAACCTTCTAGTATCTCTCATGATGCTGAGATAGATTCTGAAAGTAACATGCATAATCTTAGAGTTAGTCAAAGAGCTAAATCTCAACCAACCTGGATGAAGGATTATATTTGTATAACAGATTATAATATTCCTTCTGATCTTGTTCATAATAATTCTTGTGTTAAAGATACTACTGTTTTACCATATTCTAAGAGTTATTTGGCTTTTATGGCTAATATAGCCCCTATTCCTGAACCTATTTCTTATACTCAAGTTGTCAAATATATTGAATGGGTAGATGCTATGGATAGGGAGCTTGATGCTTTAGAATCTAATAATACTTGAGAATTGGTTGACTTACCTCCTGGTAAGAAGGCCATTGGTTCCAAATGGGTCTATAAAGTGAAATACAATGCTGATGGAACTCTTGATAGGTATAAGACTAGATTGGTAGCCAAAGGATTTAATCAAACATTTGGAATAGACTATTATGACAGTTTTCTCCTATTACAAAACTGGTAACTGTTAGGGTTTTCCTTGCAATTGTTACTACTTATGGTTGGGGAATTTATCAATTGGATATCAATAATGCATTTCTGCATGGGTATTTAGATGAGGATGTATATCTTAAACCAACTGAAGGGTTTAATAAAGGCAAACCTGGACAGGTTTGCAAACTCATAAAATCACTTTATGGGCTTAAACAGGCCTCTAGGTAGTGGAACATTGAGTTCACTGCTAAGTTGCTTGATTATGGATTTATGCAGTGCTCACATGATCACTGCTTGTTTACTTATTCTAAGGATTCCAGTTTCATTATTTTACTGGTATATGTTGATAATGTGTTAATTTCTGGTTCTAATGAATCTCTTTTGCTTGATATTAAGAATTACTTACATCAGATGTTTACTATTAAAGACTTAGGTCTTGCTAGATAGTTTTTGGGTTTGGATATCTTTAGATGCACTACTGGTATGGTGCTTACTCAAAAAAGTATATACATGATTTGATTGTTGATGCTGGCTTATAGGATTGTAAATCAGTTGCTACTCCTTTGCCATTTGGATATAAGTCTTATTTGTCTAATGATGAAGCTTTTCAGGATGTTGCTAAGTACAGGAGGGTTATTGGCAGATTATTGTATCTGAATTTATCCAGGCCTGACATCAGTCACTCTGTGCAGCAACTTAGTCAAATTTGTTGCTGCACCTATGAAGTCCCATTGGGAATCAGCAATGCATATTTTGCGCTATCTTAAAGGAACACAGTCTGCTGGTTTATTTTTTCCAGCAGAAAATTTTCTTGCCCTTACTGCATATAGTGATGCAGATTGGGCCACTTGTCCTTTACCCAGAAAATCTCTAACAGGGTATTGTGTTTTGCTAGGTTCTTCACTTGTGTCCTGGAAAACCAAGAAGCAACCAACTGTGAGCCGTTCCTCCTATGAAGCAGAATACAGAAGCTTAGGAGCCACTGTCTGTGAGCTGCAATGGTTGAGCTACCTGCTTGGAGATTTCCACGTTCCTGTTACCTTGCCTATTGATTTATGGTGCGATAACAAAGCAGCACTTCACATTGCTGATAATCCAGTATTCCATGAGCGTACGAAGCACTTGAAAATTGACTGTCACATAGTTCGGAATCAACTCAAAGAGGGTTTTATTTGTCTTAAGTATGTTTATACAACTCTTCAGTTGGCTGATTTGTTTACAAAATCTCTTAGAGGGCCACTGTTTCGTCGAATTTTAAGCAAGTTGGACTTTCTTTTCAATGAAGCTCCGACTTGAGGGGGGTGTTGGAATTATATTTTTTCTTTTCTTTTATCTTTTCTTTTATTCCTTGTAATTAGAAGCGTGTTGAGCTTTCTTTCTTGTTGCGTTTTCTCCACGCTGTGTAAATAGCCGTTGGACGTGTGTTGGGTATTTATTGGCTTCCCAACCATTAGTTGTAAATACAATTTTACAGATTAGCAATAATATTTCCAGATTGAAAACCCTAGATTTGGTTTCTCTATTTTCTTCCTTACTCCGCCGCTTAGGGTTTTCTACAAACATATTAGTTACACATTTGTTATTACTAACGTCTTATAAGTTTGTAGTTTTATTTTTATCTAAATACTCTGTGAGCTCATTTTCATAATAAGATTCGACATCTTACGAGTTTGAAAAATATTTCCTAAAATATGAGAGCTAGCTTTCGAGCACTTTAAAGTAAGCTTGGACAAACACCCTCCTCAGCAAATTCTATAATTTTATGCTTTTAACTATTACTGAGCTGATATTTTCAGGTAACTAAAGCTCGTGTGGATCATAGTCCTTAATTAAATGTAGATTAATTGTCTGATGGGCTCTATCCACTTAGAACACGTGGCCAGTCTTGGGGGAGTTAGAATGAGGAGAACTAGCTTGCAACAAGCTGTGTGGGGGAACTCGCGGTATGAGGTGGCTCCTTAGAACTCTACAAATTGAGAGTATTGTCTTATGGGAAAGCTCGGATATGGCGAGCTATACTCGAAGCTCGCTCGATACATTCGCTCATCGGACTCTGCTAATGGAAGGACACTCAGATAGTTACCAATAACAGAGATGACGTGATGGAGAAGGAAAAGAGTCTTAAGGATAGGGACGAAAGAAAACGTAACGATAAGACATAATCCAAATACGGAATCAGCGAAGTAGTAAACCCTAATGGGACTCTGGGTCATATAAGGAGGAGTTGAGGTTGCTATGAGACATAACACAAAGTACAAGAGAAAAGAAGAGAACAGATTCGACAAGTGCTCATCATTATTGTTATTTGATTTTTTCCTAGTGAGATATTTTTGATCATAAATGCATTACAACTTATAATGTATAGATATGGTACACGGACATAACATGAGACGATTATAGTAATACTGATTTTTTTCTTGAATTTTTCACTTAAGAAGTGTCGGACACTATATCGGTTCGACACGACACGACGATACACTACAAAATAACATTTAAGAAGTGTCGGATACTGTATCGGTTCGACACGACATGAGGATATACTAAAAAATAACATTTTTGGAGCGTTCGTACATTAAAAAGTACGATTAATTTCATAAACATGTTGCGCACAAGTCTATCACTGATACTCTAATAAGAGGATATTTTCAAAAATATTATATATTTTATTATATCGTGTCTGTATCATGTCCTATTCATTCGTACATTATAAAAGTATATCTGTGCACGCATAATAGATCTGCTATTAAAACTAAAGGATAAGATTCTCAACTTCCAGTCCATTTTATTTAACTAATGATGAGTCTTGTTTCCTAGTGTGAGAGGTTTTCCTAGGAGGAGAATATTCCTAGGACATGTAACTTTTTTTTGTAATTTATTATTAATACAAATGAATATGTGCATTCGTAGCATGTCTATTATATCTAAGGTTTGAAAATATATATATATATATAAAGGGTGTTAAATGCTTGGATTTGTTTGATTAATTTATCCAAATTTTGGCTTACAAATTTGATGGCCATAATAACGAGATTTAGCTACTACGTTTCTGTTTTAGTCAGTAACTCGGTCCAATTAAAATTTGTTTTTGTAATGCTCTATTTGGTGATATATAAACTTACAAAAGAAAGGGAATTACAAGAAATACAAGTTTCTTATTATATAATTTCTCTCTTAATTCTAGTGTATTCTGAATATAATCTATGCCAAAAAAAAAGTTGAAATATCCAACGTAAATGTTTGTTTACTTGTATATTCCTTCTTAAAAATCTGTTTGTCTGGACTTTTGTGTTTCTAATTTATTTCTCATTCAAAGTCTATAAGTAGACTTAAAATTGAATCTATGATGCATGATCATTCATAAAAAAATATTAGTTTGTTATGTTATATAGTATCGGGTACCCATTTCAATATTTTTTGTGTGAAAATTTTCAAAAAAAATCATTATTGTCGTATTCCTATCATGTTGTATTCGTATCTATACCCGTGCATCATAAAACTTAATGGATAAAAACAAAAACTTTCATTTGAGCCAGATGTTTGATCCCATGTATAGTTTAATGTTTCAGATTGAAGCTTAATTTATAATTTTTATCTAATTATAAGTGAACTGAAAATATATCAGAACATCTAAACATAAACATTTGAGTGCATATATGGAACCTCATGATGCATGCATGAATTTTCCAAATGAAAATGAATTCCGGTGCAAGATTTAAATTGATTATAATGTCAAATGCACAAATATTTTTAAAAATATTATTTTTTTGTATCATATTATATCAAACACTCGTGCCGACTATCATATCAAACACATTTTGAGTAAAAAATTAAAAAGAATAGGAAATTATTTCATGTCTTTATAGAAATATTCGTACCTATGCATTACAGAATATTGCCCAAGTCATAATAATAGTCAACAACTAGAGGTGGCTTTTGGAATAGGCTAAAAGACCAAAGTTTTACTTCAAACTGAGCCCAGAGCAGTTACACTACCCCGAATGTGCGTCATTCCCTCAACAAAAGAAGAGACTAAAGCAACAGAAAAACAATAAACTACTCTGAGAAACTTCTCCACATACAAGACACAAACAACATAACAAAACTACCAACTCTTTCAATGTGACACAACTATGTTTTAATCTACCAAAATACACAAACGTTGTAGCCAAAAACAAACACCCAAAATATATAAAAATTAAAAAGCACTGCAATGAAAGTAACAACAGTGTTTCTGATTCAAGTAGGATGTATGGCCAATAACACCAGACACTCATAGTCCACAGTTAAGGATTCCCATAATTAAACCTAGTTAAAGGATCAGACAAGAACTCATGTTCAAGATAACTCAACCGGCTTTTCAAACGCTGGTTTTCGGTTTCGGTGTCGGCTTCCCTCATTTTGCACTCCTGAAGCTCTTTCTTGAGCTTGGCTTGTGCCTCCTGGCATTCCTGGAGTGATTTTTTCAGCTCAGAATTGGTCATTCTCAAGTCAAGGATTGATTCTTTTGCGCGTTTGCATGCTCTTTCACGGTTAAACCAGCTGGAGACTTGCTCCATATCCAGACCTGTGACCCTCACTAAATGAAGCTTCTTGTCTCTGGTTAAGTGCTCGGACTCTGCAAAAGCCAACTTGAGATCATCAATCTGATTTTTCTCAAAACGTTTAGCCATGGCTTTTGGGATTAATATTTGCTATCGGGCCCTCATAATATATAAGAATGTTCAACCGCCGATGACTGCAATAAAGATGGGAGCATACGAACAAGAGAGTTAATGTTGACAATTAGATGGGGCCATTAGATGGACGACCAAGACGAGGATGTGTCGTAATGACAGACAAATCTTTACTTTATACTCCAAAGTAGAGAGGTTAATATTTCTGAACCTTTTCAATGAAGTGTATTTTTTTGTTCCAACATTCTTATATTCAGCTCTGTGCGGCAAATAAGAAAACATGGACAACATAATAAAATATGTCCATGTATTCATCTTGACTCGTGGCTACCGCATCTTCATGCCGAATGATGCGCATAACCCATCCATGTCAAGCCAACATCAAATGATTCTTTTCCTTTTGTTTCTTTTTTCATATTTGTATCACAATGGTTTTGAATATTCTGTTAAATGTGAAGGTTTTACAAGAGTATGAGTTCAAAAGTATTAACACCATATTCAATCCTGGCATCCTTCACTTATCTATTAGAATAACAAAACTGGTGTGGTGCATTTGAATGGTTTCGATGAAATATTGTATGAATTTCCTGAATGCTCATGAAAAAACATGTATAGTGTCATACACACGAAAGACAAATATGTCTGCAAATTTGCTTTAGTTTATCTTCTATATTAATTCAGTTAAAAAGAATGAATTTGTGGAACTTTTTCTCTCAGATCATATATCAAAACAAAGATAGTTTAACTCTATGCAACAATATTGGTCTTAAACTTTAATCAGTAACTTCATGCATGGGTCCAATTCTTTTTTTTTTTTTTTCCTTCCATATACTTCCAGTTTATTGTTCTTCATAATGTCAGTCTCATAAAAGAGTCCAACGGACTGCTCAGCTTTCAAGAAATAGCTGTGCTATAAACAAGTAACGGAACTGTTTGATTAAAACATTTGTATTCGACTCTAAAGCAACATTACCCAAGGCCGGTTAACGAATTATTTATTATATTGGCTACCTTCAGGAAAAACCTAACTCTACCTGCCATTATTTTAGAAATAATATAGTCGTCTTATAATTAACTATTCTTGAGTTCATTCCCGAAAGTTCTTTTATTTGTCATCTGTCAGTAATCCAAAGTAGCCTGAGATCCAGACCAAAAAAACGAAAAAAGGTAGCCTGAGAATGAGATCATCCATAATCTTCTACAGGGAAGATTGTTCTATCCTGTCTTTGTTTCTCTGTTCCTTCTTGCTAGTTAACTTCCAACTTTTACAGCTTATAGCCATTCAACAGCTTCTTTTCATTTCAACAAATATATTAGCTTTACTAACAATGCAAGCTAACTGAACTGCCGTTTTCATTGTCCCAAATTTATGTAATACAGTCACAGATATCCAGACCCAACAGGCAACCCATTCTACACCCTATAACTGTCACTTTCATGGATAATTCCCTAACTCATACTTATTCTATTCATTCTGATACGAAATTTCTTAAGTGTGTGTCTATTCTATTCATTTTGATATGAAATTTCTTAAGTGCGTGTCGAGAATAATAAGGTAATGGAAACGCATGAAATCACAGTTTCATGAAGGCCAACAAGATACAAAAGATGATAACTTAGCAGCAACCATGGTCCACACAGCTTCCTTTTATTCATGACAAAATCAAAGATTGTCTTTCTTCTAACAAAATCAGAAAAATGCAAGAGTCCGGACATCAAATATGATTTTATTAAGTAATATGTGTTATGCATAACTCACCCCAAAAGCTAACTAAGGAGGCGAGGGCTGCTAAACAATTTAAGTTAGTAATCAATCTATGTGGGACGACAACAGAACATTAGTTAGCCATATACTATTGAATTGACACCTTAAAATAGCAAGATACAGAATCCATACACATGAATACAATGTCCAGAGGAGGCTCTCAAAGACAAACAACAACAACGTCACAATCTTCAAAAATGCACAACAGCTTGCCCAAATTTTCTTTCGTGGAATCAAAGAAAACCACAAAAATGCATATCGTGTAGACTATAGAATGACCAAATCCTCAGCAGCTTGCCCAAATTTTCATTCAGGGAATTAAAGGAACCCACAAACATGCATACCGTTTAGACTATAGAATTACAAAATGCACAACAGCTTGCCCTAATTACATTCATGGAATTGAAGAAAACCACAAATTGCATACCGTGTCGATCATAGAATGCTGCAACAACATCTTTGTAGAGCGGAGCCATTAGCCATATGCCTTCAAATGAGACTCAATCCGGGACTGGGTATGGAGTAAAATCCACTTCCCTATACGTCCCACACGAGGACAAGTCCTTTCGCCGATTCAACTTCATATCTCAAAATAGCTCCTTCTTCGCGTATATAGAGAATGAATGACACTTCGATTGAGGTGCACAGCAAGGAGAATTGAGAAATAGCGGCATTTACGCCATTGACATTACCTTTTGTCATCTGTCGACTGTTCTCTTCTCCAGTCGCGATTGAGAATTCTGAAATACGCGGTTTTCAGACGCAGAAATTCCTGTGGCCTTCACCTTAAATTAAAGGCCTGGAAAATGGTAATTGGGCTGATTTATGATTTATTTGGAATTTTGGATCATTAGGCTAATTTACAATTAGCCTAACTATGTCAAATTACAAAAAAGACCGGACTTTGTTTGATAAATTATGTCTTGTTTCCCAGTGTGAGAGGTTTTCCTAGGAGGAGGAGAATAGGACATATATAAAGAGGAAAAAATAATTACTCATGTATTATGATTATTTTTTTAATTTTTTATTTGACTTTTTCAAATGTTTCAAATGATTCTCCGTATTTTCAAAAATAAATAAATTATCTTATCAATCATTTCGATTTAGATATTAATACGTGGTTTATTTCTTAGCGAAAGTATCTTAATAAATTTTAAATGATTATTTCAATTATTTAAATATTAACACATAACTTATTTATATTAACACATATCTTATTTCTTGACGAAAATAATATTAAATTTTAGATACTATTTAACACTGATGTCTAGCTCTCTTGTATTGTTGGGAAGTACATTATGTCCTCGATTAGGCCCCAAAAGTTCTATCTCACATGAGGATTTGGTTTTGGCATGTGATGTTCAGATTAAAAGTAAAAATTTCTCAGTTTTGTTCGCATATTTCAACATTATGTTGCTTTTTTAGATAATACAATTTCATAGTGAGTCCGTTACACAGTAACCAGATTTAACATATATATATATTTTTTGTAGTACTTATAATGAGAAATCGGTTTCAATTCGTTATTATTATATTTTTTTACAATTTTTTTATGAAACCGGTTTCCAGATCATAACTGGTTTCACTTTTCATTTCTTCTTTTTACAATTTTAATAAACTCACAAATTGATTAGTAATTAAACCGAAATAAATTTAAAAGTAAAAATGTTAAAATTAATGAAACCTGTTATGTTTGTTACTTCAAATTTTGTAATTTAATTTATGTTCGAGAGTTAACATACATGCTTCAAAATAAAATAAGAGGTTAAATTTCAAAATTATATAAATTATTCGTATGATTTTTAAAAGTAAGAGAACAACATAAACATAACACATATCGATCTTAAAAGTATACCAACTACTTTAAAATTATTTTGAACAATGTTGTCCAGTACTATTGGTATATTCTTAAGTTTACACGGATAATTATATAACTTTGAAATTTAACCTCTTCTTTTAAATTTCTCGGCTTAATTAACAAATTTGTTAACTTAGAAAAATAAGTTAAACCACAAAAATTAAGTAACAAACGTAACGTATTTCATTAACTTAATATTTTTAATTTCAAGCTTATTTACCGTTTAATTACCGACTAGCGTATACTCCGTACGATGCACGAAAATTACTACAAAATTAATTAATACATTAGATACATTGATAATAGTTGAAGAGATAAAAAAAATCTAAGAATTTCACTTCTTAAATTATTTATAAAAAAATAATAATAAAAATTTGAGGTTTCATTGGGATCATCAACAAAATAAGAGGTAAATTTCATAAGTTAATGCTATAGATATGTTGATTATGAAAAAAAATAACTTTTAAAAGATACACATAATGTTTAGGCTGTATATGAAAAAATCATTTCCCGTTATATTTGTCTTCCTTAACTTATAAAGATTTAAAGAATTTTCTGTAAAACTTATTGAATTGAAATAAATAATCAAGTAAATTTGAGCCAAAAAAGAAAATCAATTAAAATATACCAAAGAACATGGACTACATAATAAACGATTTTAAAAAATTAAAGACACAAAAAATCAGCTATCAAATTTTCAAATATTTTAAATCTAATAAAAAAATACAAAAAAATCTAAAATTAAAACGCAAATAAAAAAAATGAGAATTGGATAATAGAAAATGACAAAAATAAAGCATATATATGACTAATATAAATATTAATACTCAACTCTATAAGTTGCAGAGGTGGAATACTATAGCTATTAGAATAAAAATATTCAAATAACTTTAAATTAGTTCAAAAAATATATATAAAAGAAATAATAAGAATTTTGAAGATAAAATAATAATAATAAAAAAGTAATAATAAAACATATCAAAACAGTCAAAAGACCACGCATATGATAATGATAATAAAAAAAATTGGACATACCAATATATAAATCTAACCATGAACTATGAAAAAAAACTATTAATAAGAAAGTAATTTATGAAGAAAAAAATAATTGAATGGATAAATCTCAATTTAATAAACAGAAAGAAATCGCTAAAATGATTAAATGAAATTCTTGAATAAATTAGAGATTTAAAAAAAAATCAAAATTTTAGAGCAATAGAGTTGAGTTTCAACAAAATAATTATGATCAACTACTGCTGAACTGTATAAATAAAAATAAATTCGACCAAAAAAAATATAAATAAAAATAAATAATAAATTTATTCAATTTGAAAAGAGAAAAAAAATAATTTTTGTGGGAAAAAAAACCATATTAAATTCAACAAAACTTTTTACCAAATGGAAAAACAAAAATTTAAATCTTAAAATTACATCAATTAATGTCTTAAGGACAAAGTTAAATCAACGAAAAATTATAAAAATCTACAAAAAATTAAAAATTAATTCATATTATTAAATTATGATAAAAAATTATATAATGATAAATAATTATAGTATAATTAATACAACAGTAGCAAAAGCTTGGGGAAAAAAATAAATAATAATAATGAGTAAAAATTGACATAATTCAACATACTCGGTTGATTTATGCTAGGTTACACACTCTCAATTGGCTAATAGGATTCAAATCCGAATCCGAATCATTGCCCTGAATAAAAAATCATTCAACTACTTGAACCAACTCTTGTTAGAATGCTAGATTCTCTTGTTGCATACAAAAATAATAATAGTAATAATAATAATAATAATAATAATAATAATAATAAAATAAAATGTGCAAACATAAAAACAACAAGAAGAAAAAAGAATCAAACAATCTATTATTACAAAGCGACTGCTTTTCTTCACAAAAAAAATCCTCAGTGCTTTTTTGTAGATATAAAGTTTATGCAGCTTCATATCGTAGGTTTTAAAAATTTTATAAGAGAAAATAATGTATTTTAAAAAAGATTGACTAACTAATAAAATTTTAAATCGTTAATTGAGAAAATCAAGGAGATAATTAATAAAATCATACAAATAATTTTAAAAAAAAAAAGTTAACACTTAAAATAAATAACTATTTATCAATTATAAATAATTCAAAATTTTAAAAATTCAAAAACTTCTAAAATTTTTTCTAAACTTATGCATTTAAATAAAATACACCATAAATTGGTACTTTAATTTAGGATAATTTCCAAAAACTAAGGGATATTAATTTGTTATATAAATAAATAAATTGACTTAATATCTATGAACCGATCATAATTTCTAGCTTTAATTAAAAAGTTTAAAAATATCATTTGATTCTATTAAATCAAAATTGATTGAATTAGGGTCAAACACACTCTTCCTATATACTATAGTACTAGCATAATCCCTGTGCATTGCACAGAAGGACTAATAGTATATAAATATTTATAATGATCCAAAATATTAAAAAACATAAATACTACACAAATTCAATTTTAATATATAAATGATTATATCTAAAAATCAAGAAATTTTAGTAACAAATATACAATGCAAGTCATATTAATGTTTAATGTTACATAATAGCTCATAATAATATTACTTGAAAATTCAACTTTAATTTTTAAAATGTATTATAATATATAAAAATAGTCAATAATATACATACATACACTATATATAAAATAATATAGAAAAACTGACCGAGGTACATAAAGTATATAGGTTATGATATAAATAAATATAAAAATATCACAATATATTTACGTATTATTTGCTTTAGAATTTTTATTTTTTGTGATATAAATAATATTTTTACTATTATTCCAAGCAAATAAAAGGATAAAATGATATTGTTTCATAACTTTTTCCTTTTATCTTTGTCCTCTTATATTTTTTAAAATTTTCTTTCATTGCTTCCAAATTCCATAAATTATGATCTTACTGAAAACCAAAACTATAAAATAACTTGGTGTGACTTATATTTGATATGATATTAAAAAAAATTATTCACTTATTTGCTAAGAGCGAAAAAAAATAAAAAAACCACCTTTTAATATATTTAGTGGCGTATATCCTGTACTATGCACAATTTCAATAAAAACTAAAATATTAAGGTAAAAATTAGAATTTAATTAAAATTAAAATGAATATATATTGAGATAATATTAAATTAATTATTGTATTAAATACATAAAAATAAATTAATGATGAAATTATGGTCATTATCATAACGGTAATGAATGTGAAAAAAATATTTTAAAAATAAAATAAAGTCAAAGAATCTTTTTTTTTTTTGAAAAATTAGACCACAATATCAATATGATATGTAGCGCCCGAGCGTGGGTCACCACATCCCCCGCACCAAGACCGAACTCATATACGATTATAGACCGTACACA
>JBBMKE010380066.1:0-12917 GCA_037834125.1 Lippia alba | reverse complement strand
TGACACTAGTTCGTGATAATGCTAAACAATCCATCACGGTTCGTTTAAATTGGAGTTCTCAAGTTTATTATCATTATTACACAAACCACCATTTCACAAAAACATTTCCATAAATTTTGAACATTTTCATCTGTCTGGCCTGTTTCCTTAGTACTTGATTCAACATTTTCTGAATGAAAGTGGCTCTATCTCAGCCTACAAAAGACACCACTCTTACCATATTCTTATTCTACAAGGAAGAAAAAAGTAATTTAAGAAGCTGAAATTACAAAATTACTGTTTGTATATATAAATGTATCCAAAACTACATTTTAGAGCAAAAACAACAATTCAATTATCGGAGTCGGAGCTCTTCTCTTCTTTGGGCGGTGCATATTGCTTGGTGAGTCGAGATCTTGTCCAGGGATCCATCGGTGGCCTTTGTGGGGACTGCGGTGTTGGTGGCTTTGATTGTCGAAGTTCATTTTCTCTATCTATAAACCTCCAAAGTGTTAAAAGAAATTGGAATGTGAAAAATAGAACGAAAATACGCTGGCGAACCCCAACCCTTGAGGTTTGGAGTAATAATAATTATACATGTTAACTTTTCCAGACGTTAGACAAATTACAAGCAATTCCCCACTCAAAGAATTATATAATCCTCCGACAGGTACCCTCACCCTGTGAAGTTCCTACAATTCAATTAGGGATACTCAATATGGTCAAATAGAGGATTCCCTGATCTTATATAATCTGCATCGATGGATTCTGACGGCAGTCTCTAATTTCTTATAGATTCCCTATTTTGCCCCTTACGGTCCAGGGCCAATGTATAAGTTCAAATTCATGAATAATAACATGCATTGGGCCAAACCTTAAGATATATCACGGGATGTTTTTTCCAATTTCTCAAACCATAGGGGAAGTTTGGTGTAATTAGGCAAAACCTAGGGTATGCCAATGTAATTATGCTACCTGAAGGTAAAGACCAGGTTCGAATCCCTGTGACCACTTGGGGTATGTGCGGAAAAAAAAAAAACATTAATGATCATAATCTCCTTCCTACACGACCATAATATTCTTGAAATTTTTGCTTCTGCACCAATTTTTTTAGAATGTTTTAGTTAAAAAAATGTGATTTGATCTTACTTATTAGTAAATATGCACATGAAAAAATGAGCTTAATATGGACGTCTCATTATTAAAAAACACTATTCCCTATATCACATGGTCCATATTTAGTGGATCCTCGTGCATACGATTTTGTTTTCTGATAAGATCATGTTAAATAAATTTTTTACTGTTTAGATAATATTTTTAAGAGAATGATGATTATCTATCAATAAGAAAGAGCACAGTTTTTGAACAAATTCAATGTACAATTTTATCAAACGTCATCTACCAAGACAAAATAAAATTAGCAATCAAAATCCTAAATATATACCACCCACAAAAGATTAAAAAATTTAAACAAGATTTTATTTAATTTTCTGTTTTGTACTTATCTTGCCATATTCATCTCAAACCGAATTTCAAACAAAAAGACCTATATGACAATAAACAGCAGCTTTGAAAGAAGAATAAATAAATAAATAAATAAATAAATAAATAAATAAATAAAATGCCCTAACTCAAAATTCAAAACAAACTACAAAGATCCTACACCAAAGCTAAGTCCAAAAAATTGTTAGCAAACAAAAAAATTCCCAAAACTCAGTTGCACTTGGCGATCATAACAGAGAATTCACTAGACAAGCCACACTGCCGAGCTAATCCTCCGAGATACTTCCTCTTCGGAATCATCTCCGAGGAGACGACGAGGCTGGCTTCTCGTTGCGGGGCTGCCCGCCTCCTCACCTCGTTTTACATAATACTTCAATGTACTCGTACTCACCTGAAAAGATAATAATTTGTATTGAGAAATTCAGACAACACTGATTAGATCAAATTAGATTAATTAATTAAACAATACATGGTGTTTAATATAAAAGATAACACATTTAATGTGGTATGATTTAAATTTCACTCCTAGCATCGAGATTAAAATTGAGTAAAAGTTTGTGAATAACACACGAGTATAGTATCGTATTAAAAGATAAAAGTGTCACTTCCCAAAAAAATATATTTTTTTATAAAAATTGATAATTTAAAATTGGTCAACAGACCTAACCAAATCCAATTAAAAACGTCAAGAACTTCTTAAAGTGATCGTATTTGCAACCGCACAGGATCCCCGACGCATCCAAAATACTTCAAAAAGGCAAAATGTTGTATTCTTTGGGAACTTATACCAAATTACTAGCAAACTTAGGGAAAAAGGAAAAATAAAAAACAAATTCTTGAAAAAGAGTAAATAAAGACTAACCACCAAGGTATTCAAGCGTAGTAGGCCAACAAGTGTGGCAGAAAGAAGCATTATAGCCACTGGCGGAGCCAAAGCTTGTTGAGGGGGTGCAATTGACCCCCCTCAAAAAAAAAAATTTATTATATAGATAATATATATATTTATATATAATTTTATGAAATTTTTTATAATTGACCCCCTCACCAAAGTTAAAATTAATATTAATAAAGTCCATTGCACCTAACAAAATTTTACGAAATTTTTTTTTAAGTATTATGCTTTGATCGACTCCCTGCAAAAAGTTTTTGGCTCCGCCACTGATTATAGCCATCTTTCCTTAAGTACTGAGAAGCCACTTCATCTTCTTCCTCAATTCTCCATCATCAAACACCTTTTTACTCACATACTCATTCACCAAACTCCCAACAGCCTCAATCTCTGCATTCCCACCACTCTCCACAACCTCCTGCAATGCAAACACACCAACAAATTCATTAAATCTTGATCACTTCAAGACTAGATCGAAAAGCGCGATCACAAAACCCGACTTCAGTTGAATTAATTCATTACAACCTACCTGTAAGATGTAATATGAAGCAGAATGACAAGCGTAGTTTTGTGTGAGGGGTTTTGGTACTGTTGGTTTTGAGTCCTGCAGGAAATCGTACAGATTCTCTTCTTCAAAGCTGTTCATTTCTTTGTAATCTTTTTTTTTTTTTTTTTGAAGTGGGTTTTTCTTGTGTGATTTGGTGGAGTTGAAAATTGAAATGATCCCAAAAGGGGCTTACAATTCTTGCATATCCTCTCATACCTTGAATATATCGTTGATTGTGTGTGTATATATGGTATTGTTATGGCGGTGATATCAGCAGAGACGAGCTAGGGGGGCCGCCTCCCGTAAATTTTGAAAAGCCCCCGCCCCCTAAATTTTAAAAATTTTTATTTCTTTCTTTCAATTTTGAAAATTTTCGTTTATCACCTATATTTTTTAAAAAAATTTGATTTTTGTCTCGCCTAAATTTTAAAAATTTCGTTTACTACTTATATATTTTAGAAAATTTTATAATTTTGCCCTCCTTGTTTTAGATTTCCGCCTCCCTAATTATCAATTTTATCCTTCTTATTTTAAAATAAATTACGGTTTTGCCACTCTTAAAAAAATATTATTTATATTATCGATATAATGAATTTTCGTCCCTCGTTGTAAATCGTGATTCCGTCCCTTGTGATATGTGTGTATGGGGACAAATGATCGAGGTGATGATCATCGAAATAATTGTTGAATAGAATAGTATATATGTAACAATATATATAATGATGGCACATAGTATTGTATTTATTCCCAGAGAAATGAGAATATCTATCCTATCCTTGTCTTGGCTGGCGGCTGTATGTAAAAGTTGATAAATGGTTGAATCGTGAATGTTGGACCCGTTTGTTGCTTTTCTATTTTCGGGAGTCGATAATGTTTAATTAATCGGAACAATTACGAATACTTCTTAACAATAAATATTTTACTAGTGATCATGTACGCTAGTATTGTATAAGAAAATAAATTTGTAATTGATTATATAATTATAATTTATAATAAATAAAATAAAATAATATTAAGTTAATGTAAAATAGTAATCTAAGTAAAAATTTTAAAAAATGTATAATTAAAAAAACTGATATGAGGTGAGAGAAAAACAAAAATATAAGCAAGTAATGAAAACTACAAATAAAAAGAAAAGAATTTGAGGGTTTGGTAAACGTCAAAAAAATTAACTACATAATGCTAAATTAAGTGGGTAGAACTTATATTTAAAAAATTAAAAAAAATCGTAACACTAAATAAGTATTTTCTCTTAATGTGATAATCTTACTATATTATTAAGCGTTAGGGCATATGTCGTATCTTGGACTCTTTCCATTGCTACCCCTGACTTTTTAACTTTATCCCTAAACTCTATTTATAACCATTGATATCTTTTTTTCTCTTTTCTCTTTTTTTATTTATTAAATTTTTTAATCTATTTTATTCTCTTGCATTTTCTTATTTTTTTTATTTATTTATTTTTTATCACCTTAATAATATTTTTATTTTATTTATTTTCTCTCACCCTATTTTTAATCTTTTTTATATTTTTTGTAATGTATAGTTTTTATCTTTTTCTTCTTACATTTTATATTTTTATTTACCATAATTTAATAATTATATTAAAATTAATTATAAAATAAATCTATTTTAATATATTTAAATAATGTATTATTTTTATTTGCACACACAACTAGTGTACGGCATTTACTGGTATAAATAATTAAGGAATTACAAGATTCATTTCTTCGTTTTGTTTGTTTCTTAGAAATGTGTACGGTACAATTGTTTTTTCCTTTAGTAAATTCTTTCTAATTTTTTTTAAAAAAGTAGATTTTGAATTTTTAAAATTTCAAAAAGTCAAGTTGATTCTTTGTGATTCATTTAGTCATTGTGTGTATGTATATATATATATCCTTAAAATATTTTTCTTTCGGTGCAATTCTTGTGATATGTTTATACATGAAAAATATAGAATTGCCAACAGGGTTGGTCCAATCAGTAAATTGATTCATTCCTAAGGGCGAGGTCATGGGTTCAAATCCCCACTTAGGTGTGCGCGTGTAATATATATATTATTTTTTTACCTAACTGTTCTTAAATTTTTTTAAAAAAAATTATTATAAGTTTATAAGAAGGGAATTAACTGGAGTACCTATAAAGTAGAGACACTCCAAATTTTTATTTTCGTGCAGCGTAGGATAGGTGTCGGACACGATTCTGATACGGCACCGACATGTACTTTCGACACGGTAAACTGTGTCAAAAAAAAAAACCAGACATGTCGGAGACACGACTAAGACACGTGTCCGACACGGCTCGGACACGGCACGAAACGTGTTCGACACGGCCCGAACATTTCGATTCTAAAAGTTCAATAAACAATGAATTTTTAATTTATTTTTTAAAAAATTTGAGGATATAGTTTTTTAATAAAAAAAGAATTATATGATTGTGCTAAAAGACTTATAATTTTTTTTTACGGTAAAGACTTATAATATTAATTTAAATTCAACTTTTTATAATAACATTATATAAAAAATGTGTAAGTGTTTGTAATGATTTAAAATGTTGAAATGGAAAATGGTGAATGTTATTTGAATTTATAATATTGAATATTTTATTTTATATAAATTAACATATAATATAAATATATATAGCCGTGTCGGATCTGTGTCGTGTCTTAATTTTTTTTTAAAAATTTGTATTATCGTATGTCTGTGGAGTCGTGGCTGTATCGCTGTATCCGTACCCGTGCATCATGGTGGAGTACTCTAAAATATGATAATTGTTAATTTTAATTATTTATATTAATATATTAAGAGGCAATCAATTCCTTATAAAAATATGAATAAAAAGCATATTGTTTCACAGTTTAGATACTTGATCATAACAATTTGTGCGACAAAAAATAGCAATTGATTTATTTTTTCTTTACAAACCTACAGATTTGGTCTCGTAATTTTTAATCTTGGTAATTTAGTCATGTTTGTTTCGAAATTTATAATTAAATCCTGTAAGTTTGTCATTTTGGCAACTCAATCTTTTTCGTTTCAAAATTTGCAATTAAGTCCAGTAAATTTTAAAATTTTGCAATTATGTTCGAATTCAGACGGCGTGGGACGTGTCTCGAGTCAAACTCTTCTTTGTTTAAGCTACTCCCTCGCATACAAAATGGAAGATCTCATTTGTCCTAAACTGAAACAAGTACGTACAGATCTTCGTGGAACCGTGATTGTTCATCTCTGGTTTGCCGGTCGATAATATATCTGAGATTGACTAACTAGTTGGGTTGGTTTGGCTATTCTTTTCCATGGAAAAAGAATCAACTGTCTGAGCGACATGACATTTTCGTTCAAATATAATTATATTTTTTTAATTTATTTTTTTATTATAAGATACACCACATGTATAATAATTTTTTTTATACAAATTAGATATTTTTGTCATGTCATCCCGCCTAATCAGCAAAGAAATGAGCCACGTAGCCAATTCCGGTAACTAATAAATTTTTCTACGAAAATCAGAAATAAATTGTAAAATTTTAGAACTTACATGACTTAATTGCGAATTTCAAAACGAATAGGTCCAAAATTGCCAAAATTTCTAACTTACAGGACTAAATTTGCAATTTTTTTCCATTTTCTTAAACCTGGAATCATTGATTCCATCATAATAGAGTGGCCCGAATAGAGTGGATGAGGACATGAAGCAACAGTTTCTCCTCCCGTTCAATTCAGAAGAGGTAACTCACGCACTTAGGCATATGTACCCTCTCAAATCCCCTAGACCGGATGGTCTTTCCCCTTATTTTTTCCAAAATTACTGGTTTAGGGTTGCTTGTGATGTTATTGCATCTCTACTTGATATCCTTAATAATGGTAGTTGCAATAAGAAACTCAACTTCACTCACATCATACTTATTCCGAAGTGTAAGTACCCTTAACTCATGACACAGTTTCAACCCATAAGTATTTAATTTGCAACGTCGTTTACAAAATTACCTCAAAATCTTTAGCTAACCGACTCACATTTCATCTAGAAAAAATTATTTCCACTAACTAATTAGCTTTTCTCCTCTCCCGTTTGATTAGTGATAACATCCTAGTAGCTTTCAAAATTAACCATTTCATCAAGCATACGTGTGCAGACAAGGAAGGTTTCTTTAGTTTGAAACTTGATTAATATGAGAAAGGCGTATGACCGAGTTGAATGACGGTTCCTCAAGAGCGTTTTGATCAGGTTAGGTTCGTCATTCAACCCGGTTAGGTTTTCCTAGAGTCATTATAGATCGAATTATTTCTGTGTTACAATTGTTTCTTTCTCTTTCCTTCCAAATGAGTTTGAATTTAGTTATTTGATCCGAGAACAATGAATACGACAAGGAGACCCTCTCCCCCATTATCTCTTTCTCTTGTGAGCAAAAGTTTTGTCTCTTTTGATTCAAGATTGCAAAAGAAGTGGGTGCTTATGGGGAGTGTGAATTAGAAGGACCGTCCGAACGATCTCTCATCTATTTTTTTTATGACAATACCCTAATTTTTGGAGTGGCAACAAATGAGTCTTTGAAATGTATAAGGGAGATCTTGGAGCTTTATGGTAGGATGTATCAATGGGCAAAAATCATTTATTATGTTTAGTAAGAATGTTGAAATGGAGGTACAACAGGAGAGTTTGGCTTCGATTCTTGGAGTTAAAAGAATTGAGTAGTTGGATACGTACTTAATCTACCGACGACAGTGGGATGATCGAAACAGGAGATACTCTCAACGTTAGTTGAGAAGTTAAGAGAGTTCAAGGATATTCTGAAAAGCATCTTTCGAGTGTTGGAAATGAGGTGCAAATCAAAGCAGTCTTACAAAATTAAAGCAGGGTTTTGGCTAAGAGCTTGTGGAGGATAATACAAAATCCGGAAAGCCTGTTAAGTAAAATCTATAAAGCTCGATATTTTCCCAACTCGGAGTTTTGGGATGCTCACTTAGGAAGATCCTCTTCTTTTGCTTGGAGGAGTTTGTTTTAGGCCCGATATCTCTTGGCAGCGGATATGAGATGAAGAGTAGGTTCGAGGGAGAATACTCATGTTTGGCGATACTGGTGGTTGTCGGGGGTTCCTGATTTCAGGCCACATTTTAGACCTGATACGACGATCACTCCGAAGTGGGTGTCAAAGGCTTTGAAATATACTCATTTGGTATGGAATGAAGACTTAACGCTTCACGATTTCAGTGAAACTGTTGCCCGAGCTATCTTTAGTCTACCTCTGGGCACGATTAGTTACAATAGCATTTTGGTGTGGCATTACTCAAACTAAATGTCGTTTTTCGGTTAAGAGTGCACATGACTTACGTAAAATTATTGCGATGTCGGAGATAGGTTTGTTGGGAGTTTGGAAAATCACAAAGTGTGGAAGTTGACTTGAAAGATGGACGTGGTACCAAAAATCCGCCAATTCATTTGGAGGGTCTGTCACGAGATTCTACCTATGATGACCCTTCTATTCCGATAACATTGTATAACAGAAGCGACATGTTATACATGTGGTGCTGATTAAAAAGCCTTATAAAATTGCGGAGCAAGCAATGACTTACCCAAAACTGATACCTTGTATATCAAATACTCTGATGATTCAAACAGGTAGTGGAGAATTGATAAAATGGGATAAACCAGTCCATGGATGGGTAAAATTGAATTTCGACGAGGTATTATCTAGAGAAAATAATGCAGTAGGTATTAGTGTGGTTGCGCGAGATTGTGAAGGGAAATATATAGGTTGGGAGACGGATAGGAAGAAACATGGTGTTGATCCGACGACAACAGAGGCTTTTGTAGCTTTATCGGCGACAATAATGGTGAGAGATTCTAGTTGGAGAAAGGTGATCTTAGAAAGAGATAATATTAGTGTAATAAATCACATTATGGTCTCGTTTACTTTTGTAAACAAGATAATGGAGGTAAAGATTTTTGGGGTTAGACTAGTTAAACATCATGTCAATATCTGTTGTTTACATTTTATGTATGGTTTGACATATAGTTAGTTTTTTTTATTTACTTTGTTTGCCAAATAATGAAGGTTTCCTAGTCAATTACCATTGTGCCCCTTTATTAACAATATTGAATGCAAATCCATTTGCCATTGTTGATATTCACGCCCATTACACAAATTCTCCGAAGTAATAAAAATCACTCCGTCTTCGCCGTTTGGGTTGCGAGTTTAGGGATCGCCAGTCGCTGCCTTCGTTACTTAGCCAGAAAAAGGTGCGCCTTCTTCGACGATATGTAACCCTTGTTCTTTGTTAATTTTATGGTTGTAATTAATTAATTTTTTGAAATCGATACATCAATTTTGCATTAGCAGATGGTTAACCAATTCAGGGTTCCATGTTATTGCAGCAATGGGTTGTTGTCGTTCCGTTGTGCTGGGAAAAATGCAAAAGTTTCCGGAAAGATACTACTACATATGACCTCGGAGCAAGATCACTTTGAGCTTTTTTAAGTGTCAATCCTAATAAATAATTTCGATTATGTGAGATTTGTTCGGTTGCTTAATAAATTAGATATGGGTTAGTTACTTGTATAGGCTACAATTTCCTCTAGATCAACTGACTAGTTTGCTGTTCGCTCGAGCAACAACTCTCTTTCAGCCTCGGGGTCAAATATCTCGTACAAATTGAACCACATAGATTCATCTTATTCTTTGTACACTCGTACCATGTCAATCTCCTTTAAGAACAAATAGTGAAGAGTATTTTAGTTGTTAGTATATTTTTCAATTTTGTTTAGCTTTTTAAGCTGTTTACTTGACACATTTCTTCCATATGGACTGTGTTGCTTGAATTGAATTGTTGCGTTTGTTGTACTTCACTCCCTTGTAGTCAATAATGAATTTTCAGGTAACATATCTGTTATAAGCCATTGTACATCTGTCTTCTATGAAATCGTTCTGGCAATCATCCTCGATAGAACAAGTTTCACCACAAAAACATCGCAACATTTCAAAACAGCCCAAACACAATGAAAATGTCGACTTACAGTCCTACTCGACCGAATGAAAGACTTCTTAACTACACGAACCTTTTAGTGGTGGTAAAGAACACTAAGGAACATTGCGACTTGTTCTATTACATACATCCCACGGGTTGCACATAACTCACCCCTTTGTTCAAGAACAACACACAACTTGGCAAAAACATTACGCCCTAATCGTAGTTGATTGAAACAATTAGTTTCATTCAGTTTAACACGCCCATGTAGGTGTTCAACTTGTGCAGGAATTCTAGCTAACAAACTATACTGCTAATAAATTCGCTGCCTAGAATCATGGTCCAACATACTACTAGCAAAATTAAACAAACTAGTAGCAACACATTGATGGTTTAAAACCAAATTAACTCTAGTGCAATCAAAGCTTCTTCCTTATTAAACAAACTGTCCATTCTACAAATTATTGAAAATCCTCAGATTAATTATAGCCAAAAATTGATTCTTTTACAAATAATTATAGCCAATAACACTCATGCAGCATACAAATACACCAACATTCATCCTTCATTTCACTAAGACAGAGAACATCAACTATAACCAAAATCACAATAATTTTTAATTGCTTTTAGAAAATCTGGAACAACAACCTAACCGAACAAACGAAATAACCGTCTATAGTCTATACAACCCAAATCAATTTCCAAAAGTTGGGGTTTACTTACGTGAATGTTGCAATTAGGAGAGTCTGCGAAATACACAAGAACCCTAACCCTGTGCCTCGAACTTTATGGAATATATCAGACTCAATTTCAAGAAAAACGGGAAAAATTAAGGCGAAAGAGAACAAATATCACCTACAACCCTCCTGGAGTCACTGATGTCTACTTCGTAACGCCTTCTCAAATCTCTACCAACAACCCTTCAATTAAAGCCTGCAATGTGAAAAATAAGGGAAAATTAAAAAAATTTCAAGTATTAGGTGGGAGAATGAAAAAATGCAGGGAAATTAGGATTTCAATGGCAATCGACTGTAATTAAAGCCAAAGTTAGGATTCAATGGTAAATTTTCATGCCCTAGAAATGACATGGTTAGCGACAAATTCGCGTGCCAGCTGGGCAACCAATTTCTGCCGCCACCTACAGACTGGTACGAAAATTCAAGGCTTTGGCCGAGAAAAAGTAAACGACCGATTACAGCTGATGACCTCCTCCAACTCCTGGATACCAAGAAAGGAAACGGGGCCTACGAGTACAGTTGAAGACTTGTCTCCTTTAGGAAACATTTATTCGGGATATAATAGATTTGTACTCATTTTGAATTTTGTCGTTTCTCTTCTATTAGACGTGGCATGAATATGACCGTCTATACTTGAATTCGTAGTGCAATTTCAACTTGTATTGGTGCTTTTGATTTACCTTCTTGTGCTTCGAACTTTATTGTTTTGGATTTGCAATAAATTGGCCTAAGGGCCTCTTTTACCTAATTCTTTTTTTTTGGAACGTAATAAGTATTAAGTAATTGACACCATCAATTTTGTTAAAATTAGTATT
Organism: Lippia alba; assembly: GCA_037834125.1. NCBI lineage: Eukaryota > Viridiplantae > Streptophyta > Magnoliopsida > Lamiales > Verbenaceae > Lippia > Lippia alba. The sequence continues at coordinate 1,485 of JBBMKE010380066.1, read as the reverse complement.
AAATTTTGACAAATAGTATGGATTTAATTTTTCAAATTATAAAGGATCCATCATCCATGTATACAAGATATGTAGGGGCGCCAGCAGAGCGTAGCTCAGTTAGTTCTAGAGGGAAAGATTTGCCATAAAGTGTACGGTTCGATTCTCACAGGCTGCAGTGTGAGAGCTTTATTCTTGAGTCCAATTTGAGCTTTGAGGGTAGGCTCCTTGTAGACCTAGTGAGTAGCACATCTCCTCCTTAACGGGCCGTTGAGTACCTGATTTACCTCCTCCCACTTGCTTCGTCGGCCGGGATGTGAGGAGCTCTTGGGTTGGGATTCAACCTTTTGCAACGAGACATGTTGGGGGCACCAAGATTCTCATGTTCAACAACACTTGCTCCAAATTTATTTTCAAAAACCCTATCACTCCGCCTCACCATTCCCGCCACCGCCACTCGTCGCGCCGCCACGACAGCGCCACCGCCCACCGACGGGCTAAACTCCGCAGACCTAGTCGCCTCCTTTCTTTTACCCATTTTCTCCGTCGCCACAACACCACTGTTCTCCGCGCCACCAGCGCCTCTATGCTTCTCCAACACTGAAGGTACCTCATATTAGATGCTAAAATTTCTCATTATCCCTATATAATTAATTTGTTGTGTTGTTAATTTTATAAATTAGATGCTAATTATCGCACTGTCCTGAATAATTCTTCTAACGGCACAATGATTAAGCTATGAATGAGCTCAAGAATTGTAGCAGCGTGCCCGTTGCCCCCTAAAATTAAGGAAAAACTCAAATTTGAGCTGAGAATCTGATCATATGTATACATGAACATTTTGAATGATAGTGTATAAAACCCAAAATAATTCATATTGTATGTAACAATTAACATGCCTGGTTTGGAATTTCTGTCTTAACTTGAGAATTGTCTTAACATTGAAGTAAAAACTTCATTTAGAAGTTAATTAAGACTTAGGAGTAATCAAAGGATCCGATGTTGTGAGTTTCGAACTGAAGAAATGCTTTTTCAAACGGAGAATTAGCATTATACTTTAACAGAGAATTAGCACCACTGAAGAAAAAGTTGTTAGCATTATTGAAGAAGTTAAAGTTAGAGACCGATAAAGCATCATTTAAAGCGTTCTACGTTAACAGAGAATTTTAAAAGTCAAAATTTTCAATTATTTGCGATGTTGGTATTATCGTTGATATGAAGGGAGGATGTTTAATATGGAAAAGAAACTTTTATGAGAGCTCATTATGCTGGTTGTTAAAACTGTTTGGAAATTGAATTAGATGCTTGTGTTTGATCTTTTCATTTCTTTCTTTGTCCACTCTGAATTTCAGCAAATTGGTTGATGTGTGAATGGAATTGTCCCATGCTGCTTTTTTCTTCAGCAAGGTCAGTTTCTCACAAGAAGCTCTTCAAACACCTCCAATTTATTCGATTACAGTCAGTTCCATCTCTTGCTCACTTCACTCCTTACTTTTCAGACTCGGG
>JBBMKE010379957.1:0-12918 GCA_037834125.1 Lippia alba | reverse complement strand
TTACTATAACCATTCACCTAGCAGATGGATTCTAAAAGAGCCTTACTCATTATAGAGCTGATACGGTTTGTGATGCTTGGTATGTTAATGGATACCATGCTTCTCCTGTCACTACTTAGCAATAAGAGACGTAGAATCGACGAGGGACCATTTTCCAGCTATAGCTTGAAAGAACGTCTTCCCGGACGTATTAAATACATTGATCGGCTCACACGGAGGACAGAAAGAAACTGCGTAAACCTTCTCCGAATGGGTAGAAACGCTCTCGGTCGGTTATGTGTTATTTTAAGGGAACAAGGAGGGTTATCCGATAGTCGTGAGGTAACTATTGTCGAACAAGTTTGCATATTCTTAGGAGTGTTGTCCCATCATAAGAAACAATGTTTGGCTGAATTTGAATTCGAGCGGTCCGGTAGAACAGTTTCGAAATATTTTCATGTTGTTCTCAAAGCTTTGCTGAAGTCAAATAAATTATTCCTAGCGACAGAAACACTGGTGGAGTATGATAGCACGGACTACACATGGAAGTGGTTTAAGGTAATTAACCAAGATTTTTATGCAGCTTGTTCTCGATACATTCCCTGCTACAAATTTCGTTTATATTGTTTGAATATATTTCCAATTTTAACATGAAAACAGGGATGTCCTGGTGCACTTGATGGTACTTTGATAGAGGTTACTATCCAGGAGAATCAAAAGGGGCCATATCGATCCAGGAAAGGAAAATGTCATGTCAACGTGTTAGGAGTTTGCAATCGGCAATGTAACTTTACCTATATGTTAACTGGTTGGGAAGGTTCCGCGGCGGACGGCCGTGTCCTGAGGGATGCTGTAGGACGGCTAAATGGTTTACGGGTTCCGAAAGGTATAATTTATGGAAAACTGAGGAATGCTCGAGGCTTAATAAAATGATTTTGTGTCGGTTTTTAATTTCAAACTTTGCAATTAAATCTGCCAGTGGGGTTCAGCCTTCTCAATACTGTGGTATGTGAAGATAATGTATTATCTGCATTGATTATGTCTTCGTTTAATTGTACCTTGTTTACATCGCAGGTAACTATTACCTCTGTGATGCCGGTTACACGAATGGTCCAGGCTTTTTGGCACCGTTCCGTGGAGTCCAGTATCATATTCAGGAGTGGGGCAGCAGTGTACCCCATAACGGCCGTGAATTGTTTAACAAACGGCACTCATCTGCAAGAACAGTCATCGAGCGAGCTTGGGGATTTTTAAAAAAAGATGGGCAATCTTGCGCAGCCCTTCCTTTTATAACATCCCTACCCAAAATCAGATCATCATGGCTTGTGCGTTGCTTCATAATTTTATACGCACTCAAATGGATGTGGACCCTATTGAAGCTGAGTTGGATATGGACAACCTCGATTTGATTGATAACGATCATGACGCGGAATTTGTCGAATCTGTTCAACCTACTCAAGCCTGGACTAACTTTTGAGATGAAATAGCGGAAGAGATGTGGAATTCTTATTGACACCGTGGCTGATTTACTTTAAAACTCAGTTATAGTTGTTCAATAGTGTAGCCGCATTGACTAATTTATCCCTAGAACTGGTTTATGAGGACCTTTGTTTGTGGATCAAAATTTTATGCTTCCATCCCATGTTTTATGAATCTAAAATTGCTTTTTTGTTGACAGTATGTGCATTATGCTTGATAATTTCAATGTGGCTGTTTTTATACTTTAAATTCTGGAATTTGTAGTTAATTTCTGTGTGATGAATTGAGTTGTTGATGCATTTATGATATAAACTTGGTTGGTATTTCAGATGTCTCTTTCTCAACGTACCAACCTTAGTAGTATGCATCGCGGGGAGAACAGTGGCATACGGAAGAATGGTGTCCGAAGGTCGTGGACTTCGGTTGAAGAACGGGCCCTCTTAATTGCATTTAAAGATATAGTTGCCGCAGGTTGGAAAGCACCGAATGGCTACCGGACTGGTTTCATCGAACAATTAGAGGAGCTAATGAAGCATCAATTGCCGGGCACCGATCTCAAAGGTAATCTACACATTCTCTCGAAGTACAATACTTGGAAAAAATCCTATTGCGAGGCACACCGAGCTATTTCGTAGACCGGGATGGAATAGAATTCTACACTTAAAATCATAACCGCGTTACCGGATGACTGAGATAGCATGATTAAGGTAATTTATTTAATCATCATGTTTGGTTGATATCCTATGCAATGTAACCTGATATGTTTTTAAAAAATCATGGAAGTTGGGAACAACCATATTAGTATGTATTTAGTTTTAATTGAGAAGCCTTTATTACTCATATATGCAAATTTTACTCTTATCTCATACACAGCAACATCCAGACTTGGCTACTTTTAGAGAGAAACCGATCCCGCTATACGAGGAGTGGGTAGAAATATTCGGTACAGATGGTGCAACTGGAAGCAATGCGATCGATTTTAATAGTCTTCCTACGAATGATGGCACTGAGTACGTCGAAGAAATAGGCTCCGAAAGCCCCAACCCTATCGGATCCGACAATCCTACTCAAGCCCAGTCTTTTTCCCCAAAGTCCCCATCAACCAAAAGTAGCAGCAAGAGCAAGGGTAAGCGAAAGAGAGACGACGAAGTTAGCGAAATTGCCGCGAGAATTTACAAGATGTGGGGTTGGGCAACTGAGGCCCTCAACAAAGTTGCTGATGCACTAGAAAATGATGTAAACACTAGAGTTGATGTTCAGGCCGCCGAAAACCGCAAGAGGCTATACGATGCTATTCTCGAACTACCATTGACAATCACAAGGTTTGAACGCGTACGTGCTACAAGTGAACTAGCTAAGCATCAAGATCAGTTAGATGTCTTCTTTCAGCTACCTACGGAGGAAAAATGTGATCTTGTTTATCTGGCTATGCAGAAAGCACCAGAGTGATCATATATTCAATAACGTCGCATATGTATTTTTGTCCAGTATATTCCCAAACACTAACTCAGCTGATTGAGAGAGGGAATACATTTTGTATGGAGTCCAGACTTAAGGAGGACTGATATCATGTATTTATCTTTACTTGGAGTCTAGGATCCCCAAGTGAACAATATCTATTATCTCGTACTTATGTGTTATTTGGTCAAACAGGTTTTGTATGCGACGTGGTCTTTATACACCGAATGCATATATCTATGGTTTTTTAGCCCATTCGTTGTTAATAGTTTATGTAGAAAGAATCTCAGGGAACCATACTAACAAAACATTATGTTGGATCAAAAAATACTTAAACAAAACATATGGACCTAAGTAATCGATGAAATGGTTGTAGAGGGTGTCAATATTCAAATACACAAAATATTCATAACAACGAAGTGATATGGATCCAGGTTCAGAATCCAACCCAAGCGCAAATGGAGTAAAAATTACATATGGACCTTCCAAAAACTTTTGTTCATGTTCTTTGGCAAACTCAAGAAGTGAACATGGACCTTCCAGGTTCATGTTCTTTGGGAAACTCATACAAGTTCTTCACAAAACATTTTGTGCTTCCTGTACAATCCAGGGGATTTTTATCACAGTATATCCTATCCCATTTTGCTTCTTTTGGAATCTCCTCATTGAGTTCTCTGATGAGATCAGGTGTCCATGGAGTGCTTGGAAGCCGGATGTAACCGCGGTAAGCCATATTCTGAAATTGTGTGATTGTTTTACAGGGATGCAGGGAAATGAAATGGACACTGATAGATGAAGAGTGAAATACAGGGGAAGGTTTCTCTAATGAATTCGTATCAAGAGAAATTTATTATGGATAGATTGATGTGATCCTGCCAATATGCATGGTAGTTGAGGAGTTCAGTGATTGGAGGAGTCTCCCAATTATACTATTAATTACTCAAAGGCAGATCCGCGGGGATGAGGATAGTAGTAATCATTTTGGCACCGAAATAATGTTTCTTGTAAAAAAGATACACAATCTATGCATTAATTGTCGAGTAAGTATAATTATACAGGAAATTAATTCTGCGGTGTAATCCAATCTCAAGGATCCATACCTTAAAAAAAATTAATTAATTACACAATATGCTTTGTAAGAGCTTTATTTCATTTGAAATTTAATTCAGAGTTTTACCTTCATTCATTAAACAAGAATAAATATGTATGGAAGCCTTCAAACACGATCATTTTAACAGAACAAACTCGGCGAAGTTATGTTTGGTTCTAAAATGGTTCATCAAACTGAAGTCTTACAATTAATATCAAACTAACCAACTTGACCAATTACAAAGCCTATCAGACAACCCTAACAGAGCAAATCATAAACATAAACTATAACGCATTTCCGATTCAAATCGAATTCATATCATAGTCTAATATTTCGCTAACTTCCTCCCCGACGTCGGAATTCCGATCGTATATGAAATGGCAGCTATGGGGACCTGCTTCGCATTTTTTTTCGCCAGCTTCCCTTTGCATCACAACGAACCGCATCTCTTTGTAATAGTCGATCCCAATCAGTCGGAACCTCCGAAATAACCAGCATTCCTAATAAACGGAGTGATACAGATAAACAGATGTGTCCAACTAAAACAAAATACGTGAAAACAAGAAACCCAACGGTGCATATTCAAATCAGTACCTCCTCGTATGGCACAACATCGAAATATGCTTGAGAACATATAGCTTTTTTTTTGTCGTCGGACAACCTCACACCGGGAAACTCGATAAACTGCCTAAAATGGAAGAATTCCTTCTCCAAATCTCTGTATTTGGCCCAGACTTGTTCCATCGTGAACTCCATATTCAAGTCCCTATTAATGGATGCAAAGACATGTGACATGGCCACCCTCAGCTTCAACTGGCTATCCAAGTCATGGCTCTTGGCATACTCATACAGATGTTTAACATAGCATTGTGTAGCCGGTGTGTAGTCTAGTGGATTATATGGCTGAAGGATCTTGGCCCATTTCTCCTGCTTTAGAATCTTCTCATTAAGTTCTTTAATGAGTTCCTTCGTCCACGGAGACTCATCACGCCAATACTTGTACGTAGGAGACATTGAAGATGTACTCCTTCAAATATCAAAATGTAGTGGATAGAGGGAAAAAGTTCTCCAAGTACTGGGATGATATATGTAAATACATTTTTGACATACAATTTAAGTTTCGACAGATTATGAGGTAGTTGAAGAGTAAAGGACTCTACCTGTCCATTGAACCATCACTAAACTCTGCAATTAATTACCGTAAACCAACCAAAATTAAAGTCCAATTTCAGACATAATTAGAGCGGTTGCCCGCGCCAAAGAGATTGTTCTCAAAAGATGCGATTTCAGGGGGGTGTATTTACTGCATTTTTTTTTATTCGCAGTTGTAGTTTCCATAATATAAAGTACACATACATTAATAAGCAAATGCAATGTAAATACAGACGTTTGTTTTGTTATAAATGACAGTTTTCCCTGTTTCATTGATCAAACGAATTACACACAGAGGTAATGATAGACTGTACAGGAACTTAAAATATGAAAAAGTAGATTTGGTAAAGATTTAGAAGCTTCACTGCGCTATCAACCACCTAAGGCACTCTTCACATCTCATTACTACAGTGTCAGTATAGATAAGATGGTGGTTGAGTAAACCCAATGAAGCTTCCTTATATTTAGAAGAGGAGAAACATGCTAGTAGTTGTATACTTGGCCTTCTTCCTGTATTCAAGTGAATCAATTCCTTGCAAAAAAGTTGTTTGAAATGGTTGGTTTCTTAACAGAAAATGGTACCTTCTTCGAGAGGAATGGGTGGTCGGAGAGTGTGGATGAGGATTTCTTAAAAGAACTGGAATGACATGCAAGAAAACTGTCACGATGCCTCACCGTTAACGACTCCGAGGTTTTTGCTGCGGTTCTCAACAATATGCAGTATCATACTAACCTCGTGTTTGAGCTGAAAGACATGTACCGCTTCTTCAACCTTGCTCATCTTAGATACAACACGTGGAAAAGCATCATCGAGCATGAGGAGGTTGTCTACTACCCTGAGACGTACTCTGTGGATGCTTCAATATGGACTTGGATTGAGATATGTGAGGTATATTATTCCTTAAAAAATGACTGATATTCAAGGTCTTTACTCATATAGTCAAGCTTTACTTACGTTGTTTTATGAATTTTCAATTCACTTTAGAAAATATTTTTTACATATGGACACTATGAAGCAGACATCCGAGATTGCATCGACCTACCAGAAGGTGTCCATGGAACGCATGTGGCCGGAGTTAAATGCTATATTTGGTGACGACGCTGCACGTGCACCAGAACTTAAAGCTAGTCTACTGGCTAAACCACCACGTGCTTTCAAAAACATCGGCCTCGACGGTAAACGTTTACCAACTATTGATGAGATAATAGCGGACATATGTAAGATTAAACAAGACATACAAACGACAGATTTACTTATGCACATGTGTCTCATATCATGTTTTTTCTCCTAAATGCTAGTCGACGACGGGAAGGAGATGTTCGACCGCGAACGTAAGAAGAAGGAGAAGGCGGCTGGTATCGTCTAAGAGTTTGTCCCTGCCGATGTGATGAGTACTACACGAGGACGCGGGAAAGAAATCGCACCATCTAGAGACGTGCTGGTTATCTCACCGGAGCTCAATCGTACCAATGGAGCAGTCGAGTCCAGCCGGGGTAGCACTCGTGCTAAGCAATGCCTCTCGTTCTCAGATGAGTACTGAAATTGGAGCCTTAATTTGATCTATGTTTGTTTAATCTATCTTTATTTTCAATTACCTAATGGGGTTTAGTGATATATGCATCACTGTGAACCCCCTTGACTTTCTTCAACGTTCTCTGGAGCTCAAGAAGCCATCCTTAACCTACTTCCAGTATAACCAATGCTATGTTTTCACAATGAATGGCACAATTTTCATTTTTACATCAAGATTCTATTTCAAGTATCACCAATGTTCTGTTTTCACAGCAAACAATTTAACTAATATCGTAGTTATAAATATATTAATTGTCAGATGATACGTACTAAATATAAAAAATATACAAAGCATATGCGCATAGCAAAATAGTAAATCGAGATTAAATTTTGTCGATGAGATACAATACAAAGATTACATGGCTTATCTCATCATCATGATCAATATGACGAGTGCTAAGATCAAACACAAGGTACAAAAAAAGACATAACAACAACAAACGATGCTCATGAACATCGACTGGGAATTTACATTCACACGTGCAGGTATTGGCTGAGGTACAGAGGCACATGATGATGCTTCATCTGAAAAATGGAGCGGGAGCGGGCTTGAAAGCTTCATGGCCGTGTATGCCAGCTACTTGGCTGGGATGAGACACGGGGTTTGTTAATGGGTGTAATAAGATGATGTAATGCTGCATGTTTCGGCATCAGCAACTCGTCCGTCCATATAAAAGATCAATTTCCAAGCCGCAAGGGACATTTGTAGTAGAGTCTTCCTGGATTTTGAGCTTTTTCTCCAGCGCGAAGCAAGTTTTTGGGACCATTGCCACACTTAAACGGAACAATGAATGTCTGCATCAACTGTAAACGAAATAACGTTACCACAGAAGCCCAATTTGAAATCCCTCGTACAAGGAATAAAAAAGAAGAAGAGAGAAATGTTACAACATCCAAATATTGCAGGCAATTGTCTAATATCACAAAAGTTAAATTAAGAAAACTGAAACTAAACTTATATAAAAAAACCACCAACTGAAGTGAAATAATAACAAAATTATCATAATCATAAGTTAGAAAAATCGAGGAATCAAATTTTCAATTTCATGTTGCCAATTACACCACCCATCGCCATGCTCATCGGCACCACCGCAAAACACAACAAAATGATCTATCATGTATACACCGATTACCTTGTTTGTTGGTGAAGCCCGATTACAAAACTAATCAATAGATCGACAATTGCTATATAGTGCCCCGACAAAGGGAAAGAACAATGCAAAATTCAATTTAGGGTTATCACTATCACACTTGAATTTGGGGATTTATGCCCATGAGAGAACCACAAAAGTAACCGTTGTGCAGCATACCCAATGCATGGGCATTTTAGTAAATTGGCAGCCTAACTCATGTTTGTAAACTTGCATTGTAAAGGCATCCCCATTTTAGTCAACATGGGTTAAATGTAAAACTATGAAAGTAAAAAAGTGGATGGTTTAAATAGCCATAAAGTTTTCAAAAAATAAACCATTGGCGATGGATATCAAACTTTAGAAGTAAAGACAGCCTTAACCAACATAAATATCACAAAATGCAGCAAAATCAACAAATTTTCTTGCTCAATTAACACAAAAATAGAATGAAACGTTGTCCTCTGTCATCACTCATCTGTGCAAACACAGGGAAGTAGCAAGACCAAGAATTTCAATAGGTACAAGGCAAAAAAAACATCACATTATGTAGTAATTAGGGAGTATTTAGTATTTACAATACTTGGATGTGGGAAGTTCATCATTTCCTTCTTACTGCAATCCTACAGCACAAATCAACAAACTACTTGAACAAGCAGCAGCAATCCTAGTTTTCAAATCGTATAATTCCTCCGAGTAGCAAATGGACATCCTCTCTTACATCCTGCATTGGACATGGAATCACATATTGTGACATAAAACATATATATCTTTTTGGTACATACATAAAACATATTTGATATCCTTAATGTAACGAAAATGGAAGCAGAAAAGAGTAGCAGGAAAAGTCGACGAGTGATAATATTGTAAGAGGCAATAAGCACGGCCCGGGAACCATTAGATTTGTTTTGGCATTTAAAAGAAGATCTCCATTCCCTATTGCATTTTGTATCAATGAACAACTTACCTCTATTAAGCGAGCGCGCCCATACCCACACCCAAACAAACAAACGCAGACTGAAAGACGCAGATTTTGGTTCTTCTATGAACTTGGTGCAAATAACAAGCCCTTATCATTATGAATAATTAAACTTACATACATTATATCTATTTAACAACCACAATGGAACTCCACACAGACACACTCAACAGCACAGCATTTCTTTGCCCAATTCTCCTTAATTCTTGGGACTTATGAATGTCAAACACAGAGTTAAAGATCTTTGAAGTTTGAACATAATTTCCACCTACAACAATAAACTTTAAGAAATCTACTGCTTTATGGACTATGGAGGTTTTAAAATGATAGTATTGACAGTTTATAAGGATCCCCCAAATAAAGGCACATAAAAGATCCAAACAACAATAGAAGGAGCTATGATTACGAAGAACATCATGAATTCAACAAAAGCTGGAATGAGTAACTTTGAGCAAAAACATGGAACCTACCACCAAAAAATTCATCATAAAACTCATAATCCTGCCAAACATGATGAGAAGGATGAAATTTTCGCTTTCATGTAATAACAGCACATGGAACAAAGAATCATTCTTAGCCATCATACTGTCAACACTTGATACATTGCCAAGCATAGCAGTAAAATACCCAACAACACAATTCTTCATGATATTAAAGCTAGAAAAAGCCCCTTCTAGCCAAACGGATTGCAGAAGATCTAATTCCAATAACTTCTAGACTCAATTGCTTCACTAGTTTCATCAAAACACAACAATCGAACTGAAAGCTTACAATAAACGAAATCAATTTATACCTGATTAGGGAGGCGGCGCGGCAGATTCTGCCGGAGAAGACGGCGGCGATTCTCGTCGGAGCTCCTTAACGACGGCGGCCAATGATTCAGGGTTGATACCCATTTCACAAAGCGCAATTAGAATCGAAAGCGTGTGGCGATCCAGGCCCGTCTCAAGAATGTCTGACATGCGAAAGACTAAGTCGAGCGAATCCCTAGCAGTTCTAGCGGCCTCCGGATCCATTGATGTTCTACATAAAAAAGAGGAATTTTTTTGAAGCATTGTGAAAATGGAATTGGAATTTCCTAAATTTGAACTCGATTTACCTGTCTAGAGCTTGAATTGAGAAGATTAACGACGGATCGTGGCGGAGACCACGGCGGAGGCGGAGGACCAATAAGTTTGGGGCTGACGGCGGAAGAGTGTGATGATTTGAAATGCGAGAGAATAGTGCGATTGAAAATTGAATGAGATAAAATTTATATTTATACTATCCCTTGAAACCATGTGTTAATAAAAAATATTATAAAAAATCTTATAAAAGAAAATTCGATTTAAAACTGAAAAACTTGGACTTTTCCGGAATTGTGCAGGATTGAAGAATGAAGATGAAGACAAAAGAAACAATTGGGCAGTAGAAGTTAGGGTAAAAATTAGAGCATTTCAATTTTAGGGGGAAAAAAAAAACCTGAATTTCCTCGTCTTCGGCGTCGCCGCCGCGGCTTTCTCACGTTCACCGCCGATTCCTTCTTAATGTCGTCGGTCTCACCGTCGCCACCTTCTCACTGTCGCTCCTGCTTGATCATTGAGTTCTCGGCTTATACGTGCTCGCTCTATGTGTGTTCGGCCATTGAGTACTCGGTCATTAAGTGTTCGAAACAGGCCCAACAATCTTTGTGCACGATGGTTATCTGCGCTTCCCAACCACTCCATGATCCAAGCACGTGGTCCGCGATATCCACGCCCACTAAGTCTGATCGAACACGGCGTTGACTCACGCCTATGGTATAAACACCTCGTTCGTCACCGGAATCAGGAGACACCTTTACATACCCGAACTCTATCAAAATTTCGGTTCATCGCTTTCCATCTGGAACAACCTGACTAGTTAAAGAACCCACACTTTTAATTAATTCGTCGGAGATTCGAAGTCGATTGCATTCGTTCAAAGCACGACCAATTTTTGGCGTTATCAGTTTTTTTATATATTTGTTGCAACTTGCAAGCTATTTAAATTTGGGTACAAATCTTGGGGTATATATTCAATTGATTCATATCAAATAATATCATTACTAATTATGTCTTGTATTAATTATTTTCCAAATAAATCTAATATTATTGTTGTTTTTGTTAACAAATATAAAACGGAACATAATTAAATTGAGAATCCAGAGTGCCTATAATTAGGTATCAGAATAGCAGGATCACTTTGTCGACTTCCAACGGCTATTCTCGAGTGTCTTCAATGGGCATCGGGTGTGATAGCTCCCACGCACATTTCAACTTCCACAATGCAGCAGTCATTATAGATAAAACCTTTCATGGGGTCGCGCATGTCAGAAAGAGGCATAAAATCCGTGAATCCCCAGATCCAATCATTAGACGTAAACCAATGAGTCCCTGCACATGGAAAACAATTTTTAAGAAACAGGACATGCAAGCCTTGAGCCTGGAGATATTTCGAGATGAAGAAACTTACTTCATCCGAGAAATGAAAACAAGGTATAATGGTAATTTCTTAAGAATAATACGATATCAATCGCAGTTAACGGATTCGATAAACATTGGTTTAAGAGTTTTTCGTGATAGGTTTTATGCTTCATCGGGTTTCTCTTGAGATCTCTTATTTCAAGAGGTCCGTCGCGATCATTAGGAATAATACGAGGGACTCACTTGCAGAATTCACAAAAATCGTCGATGCTCAACATATTCATCGTAAGAATATAATGAAAAGATATAATCAAATTCTTTAGTGTTGTTACAGCAGCTAAACATTAAATTCATGGAATAATTTTGGACTATTATGAAAAATTATTACTTAGAAATACGGACATCACTGATCTTTTCCTGGATATCCAGTCCTGTGTGAAAATGACGTACAAAGAACGCATTTAAGATATGGTAATATTTTAGCATAAGAAATATATTTTTAACTAACCAGTTTTGGAGTGGCGATTATTATTGAGCTGATTTTTGATACTCAAGCAGGATTCCGCCTTCACTTTTTCACGAGGAGCAAACTTCTTCGAATCAAAACAAGCCAAATACATGGAGACGCTCTGGTCTTTTTGACTTCCGAATCCATCAGGTAAAAGAATAACCTTCCTAAGTTTTGCCATGAAAATTTGCAACAGTTATTGACAGAATTGTTGTAGTTAGTGGCATAAAAGTAGTGCACACACACACATATATATATATATATGAGAATAAAAATGTACCATTTTTTATCTCCAGCAATGAATTCATCAGAATACCAGGTTCCTTTGACTTTAGAGAAGTTTGAAATCTTCCAATTAAGCTTAAAAGGACCACTGACTTCAAGTAATGACACTCGTTCAATAACTCGTTGGGTTTTTATGACAGCAACTTCAGCTCCAAACACACAATTGTCATCAACAAGGAATCCATGTTTTGGTTCTCTCAAACGTCCCAAAGACATTAGTTTGGAGAAGCCCCATTGGGTTTTCATTGCGTGAAATCGCTGAATTTTACCTTGAAAACAGAGATAATTGTCTAACATCTGATTATGCAGAAAGATTCTGAAAAGGGCATTAACCTCCCAACCAATAGGCATGGAACTATTCTCGACAATAGCCACATAAGCAGAAATGTGGTTTTCGGCATCATTTTCGCTCTTGACCAGTCCATCGGGATGGATTATCAGTCTCCTGTCCAAATACAACCAAGAAGTTTCTTCAAAATAAGAACTGCATTAAGAAAAACTTCTACATGCAAGAAAGCAATTGGCAGAATCAATCTAGTTTACAAGATTCTAGCAGTATTATTGTGAGACAATTTCCTTTTAAAAAATATACTGCATAGGAGGTTCAATATATTATAAGTGCCTTTAGTAGCACAACCAAAATAATGGAAGATGTATCAAAATGTTATAAAAATTAGATATTTGGCAACCCTTTTGTCTATAATGTTGATCAACTTCCCCACAAGTTTTATGAGTTTCTTGTTGCATTTCAAAGAAAGAAAATTTAGGTGCAAATGAGACGGTTGATCAATACATACCATTTGTAGTCTCCGGCCTCAAATTCTTTGGATTGGCATTTCTCAACCTCACGCTCCAAAAGTAA
>JBBMKE010379851.1:0-12919 GCA_037834125.1 Lippia alba | reverse complement strand
CCCAAATGGATTCATATACACACGGGGTAGCTAGCCCACAATGTGCCTTCCCCGGTTATTCACCGAGGGCTCAAGAATATACACTTTACAACCGCACGTATATCTTAAATGGAAAGTGCACAGGGTCATAATCGGCGACCACGATGGTCGTCCCGGGTCTTCCTTACCCACAATCCGAGGGCCCAGATTCATAAAAACATATCATTACCCCATCTTTCAGGGCAAACTCGCTAGATTCCAATGGAAACGTACTTGGATTCAAATCAAAGATCATATATGCTTCATACGTATACCATTTTTATAAATTCGAAGGTGATTCACAAATTGAACTCATATTAAAAATACTCGTATTTATACATATTATCAATATACCACATGCGGGGTTCTAAATCAATTCACATAAAGGCCATAGGTTTTCAACTATACAAACCTAACCCTCACCTTGAAGCGAAAGGAGTCAAGAAGCGGATCGGAAGGAGCATAGATCACCTAGACCTCGGGTACTTTAACTTTAAAAGGGAAACCTGAGACAAAGAAACACAAGACCCGAGACTTAGACTCAAATATGAACCAATTAGACGCTTGGCAATGCACATGAATACAAGAGATGCAATGAAATGCATAAACGTACCATTAAACGCATATTGAATCATATCTCGTAAATCCATATTTAAAATCATACCAAATTCAAACACATTCAAGTTAACACACATATAATCACATTAGAACAACTTAGGAGTCATATTGGGGGTGGGAAACATGCTTAGAAGGCAAAAGATGCGAAGAAACGATGAAAGCACGCGACCGGTGGGGCTGGACTAAACCAACGGCCGTTGGTTTCTTGCCCTCTATTTCCAAAGGTCGTTGAAACCTTACAGGAGGTTCCAACTATTCAGACCATTTCCAACGGCCGTTGGAAACCAAGGCCGAAATTCCATTGGCCGTTGATCTTCCCAAAACTTATATTATGCAATTTCTGGCCAAAAACAATACTTAGGCATGCTTAAACACTTCAAACTCAATCCAAATTCATGGATAAACATCATAACACATTCATAAACATATAAGTCATCAAATAGCATCGAGGGATCAAAGATTCATAGGCATATAATCAATGAAACACTCAAATACGTACATATGGCCTCAAACCGGCAAAGGAGCATACAAGATGGCCTAAATGCATTTAAAGCTCAACAAGTAAGCACCAAAGCAATAAAAACTAAACAATAAGACATAATAGCACTTATTTACCAAAAATGGCGTGAAGGGGAGTAAGGGATCAATCAATTCTCTAAGCCAAAACTCCACACTCATGCTTCAAACATTCATATATACACATATATCAATCATAGGAAGCCACAAACCATGAATTCAAGCATAACCCCAAAAACCCCCATTCATCATACATGCCATAACCTCCGAACACAACTATCATGCCAAGAATTCAATCAATAACCAAGGAATAGCATTCAATACCCTCCAAATATTCATATAAATGCAATAAGAGCCATAGAGATGTATGAACGCAACATATGCCCAAAACCCTCATACTCAAGCCCTAAATTAAACCCAACAATCCCACTATGAAATCCAAGATATGAATGCATAAATGAAGTCACAAGATCAAGAGAATCATAAATATGCACTTACCACACAAAGAAATGCAAGAAATGGAGGTCTTGAGCTTGGGCTTGGGAGCAAAAATGAAGGCTTGAGAGGTTGGGGCTTCTTTCTCCTTTCTTGGGGCTGAAATCGGTTGGGAGAGGGAGTGGGGAGAGAGAGATAGCTGATATTTGTTAAAAGAGAAGGAAAAAAAGTCTCCAACGGGGTCCAAGGGTCCCACACTAGGTTTAGGTGCGTATTTGTGTACGTGGCTCAATTTGGGGGGTCGAAACGAAGTCAGAAAAATACAAGGTTAATGTCATTGAATCCCATTCACCAAATGGAACGCAACGAAAGTGTCGGAACTCGATTCCGAGTTCCCTAGCTTAAGCAACGACCTAAGGACTCAAAAGGTCATAATTACCGAATGACCCCAAAACATTCAAAAAGTGGCATTTGAGTCCAAAACTAATACACTAAAGCCCAAAACAAGATTAAAACATCAAAACAAGTCTAAGAAGCATATAATTCACATTAGACATTGACGGGGATACAAATACAAAGAATGCCAATTACACGATTAACATATAAGTCAAATAATCATATAGTTCAAATTGATCAAATTATTCAAATAAGAAATGAAAATAAGGATGAAATGCATCAATTAATTATGAAAATAAATGCAAACAAGAATTAAACTCACACGTGGTACAAACTTGTACGCGCAAAAAGTCGGGGTGTCATAATCTCCCCCCTTAAAAAGGACTTGTCGTCAAGTCCGGCCCGACTTCAACAACTCTGGATACAAATCCTTCATCTTCTCCTCCATTTCCCTGAGTCGATTCTTGGAACTTCTGATCCCTCCACAGAACTCTAACTAAGTGGATTCCCTTATTCCTTAATTTCTGAATCTTCCGATCTTGGGCTGCTACCGGTGCCTAATATTATCAAGTCCGGTTCCAATTGTACCTCTTCAACTAATAGAGTGGTTGTCTCATCGGGATAATACTTGCGAAGCTTATCTCTGACAAATTCTAAATGCCTCATTCTCTTATTGTAGTACTTGTATTTTCTGCTGAAAGAACACTTTTGAAATGACATAATCACCCTCCTTTTCATCTTCCCCCATACCTAAATGATACTGATGCATAACCCAATTAGTTTTCTCTGCCTTCCCGCCTCTTATTGGGTTTATGTTTAAAACCATAATCTTCTTGCATCCTTTGCTGAATCTTCCTAACGTTCTCAATCTCATTGTCATAAGATTCCTTGGGTTTCGCTCTTTCTCCAGCTTAACCTCCTCGAACCATTTTCCAATCTTCAATGTCCCTAAACTATAGAAATTGACACTTTCTTCGCTTAAGAGCCTCGTATGGTGCCATTTTAATCATGGTAAGATAGTTATTGTTGTAAGGAACTCGGTCGGAGGTAGAGATTCGACCCACTTATCCCCAAAATTCAAGTCAAACGCCTACAGAAGATTCTCCAAGCATTGAATTAACCTCTCGAATTGCCCGTCCATTTGAGGATGAAAAGCGATATTGGACTTAAGCTTCATGTTCACTGCCTTTGAAGATTCTGCCAAGAGATCGAAGCAACTTCATATTCCTGTCCTAAGCTATACTAACTAGAACTCCAAGCAATTTTACAACTCCCTGAACGTACAACTCAACCAGTTTGGGAACCTTGTCAAACAATCTTACTTCGAGGAAAGCTAGGCGAACTTTGTGAACCAATCATCAACCATCCATATTCCCTTGCATCTTCTCTTCTTAACCACTAACAAGTAGGTCACGAAGTCCATCTTCACTGGCTCGACCAAAAGTCACGACCCTCAACTCACCAGACACTCCTGTCAACAAAGTTCTTACCAACTCTAAAAAAGGAACTCACAACAAGGTCATGCGCAAGCAAAGGGGCACGCAAAGAAAAGAAAACAACAATAAGAACAACAACAACGACGGTCCTAAAATGACCGATGCATGCAATGTTATGCCATGTATGCTTATAGTACCTTTAAGCACGGTGTTCAGGTCCACATCGGCTTATTTCTTCCTCCTCGTCCCCAAGAATATGATCATGCTTGTATGGAGGCCTCTGATTTCCTGCGGTTTGTCCTTGCTTCCGGTTCCTAGGCCAATTGCTCACCATGTGGCCCGTGGCCCCGCAACTATAGCATCTCCCTATGCAATTTCAAGTAGTTTTCAATCGTGTGATTCCCTTAGCAATAACGTCATTGAATTTGAGGGAAAATCGGTAATGCTAGAGGTGGAGCTTGTTCCTCGAGTTGGGGTTGCTTTTGTTGCGATTTAGTCGGTGATAATGCTTGTTGTGCTTATCTCTTCCCGACTAGTTGTATTCAGAGCTAGATCCTTATCCGGAATGAGAATCCTTCCTCCTTGCCTCAACTCGGTCTTCAACCTTCAAAGCCTCTTCGATGGCCAATGTCTGGTTGTCCGTATCCATCGCTTCTAGAGCATTTCGCATGTCTTTCCTCAGGCATTCTCGAGTCTTGCCTCAAGTTCATAAATCCTTATTAGTGGCGATCTCCGGAATTCTCTCAAAATGTTTCCCCAATTGATCTCCTCTTAGGCGGCTTCCAATCGGGTTCTAACACTCGTCCTCTATGCATAAGCTTGCCCTTGCGCTATAGCAAGCGTGCACCTCGCTTTCTCAACCATTCCACAAGGTATCAATTCCCATATCCTCAAAATTCGTATTAGCTATTCCTCCGCTTGAATGTTGTCTCCTCCCATGAAAACCAGTGGGCATTGATTCGTGAATCCTCGGAGAATTCTCAAAAAATTGCGATGAGAAGCATTCCTCTCTTCCATTGTTATCGTTCCCAGACTTAAGTGTTGGCACGTTCTTGTGACGCCCGAGCGTGGGCCACCACATCCCCCGTACTAAGACCAAACTCATATACGATTATAAACCACACACAAGCTCGATCCTAACGAACGGAAGACATGACACTCTCTCTGGCTAGGCGGGACTAACCCTGTACCAAATAATAAACAAATCTAACAATGCAATAATTTAAACAAGTCATAGCTAATCATTTATCAAAAAGCATATCTTAAATTTAAACTTTACAATAAGAGCAGAATACTTGGCCACACGGCCTCAATAATATACATATAACAAAAATAATATGAAGTGTGTGATATAGACCAAATGCAAGCTAGCTAGACTCAAAACTACAACCCAACAGTGCAGTTTCCCGCATAGCTACGCCAAAACCTGAGGGACAAAGAAGGGAGGGGTCAGTCTCTACAAGACTGAGTGAATGGCATAAATAAATATAGAAAGTGGTAAAAGTCATGTGAGTCATAATTCCACACAAGGTTTTTCAAGAAAAGAACCAAGTGGAGCAATGTATGGAATTATAACTTAATCAATTTAATTGGGTAAACAATTAGTGGCTCGATGAGTGAGCATCCCCAACCTTACTTCTTTTGTGTACAAATCAGTTATTTAATGATCATGCCATAAATTAGGTTTCACATGATTCATTAATCATTCGGTGCATAATAAAATCCTTATTCTTTGGGTTGGTGGTTCGGGTAGAGAGCCCTTACCACCCAATCAGTATGATCAATGGGTACATGAATCCCAATGGAACGGGAGCTCCTTCGATTCACCAAACCCCTTGGTGAATGTCGGGATAGTCCCTTAAGGTTGGGACCTATGCAAGAGATAGCCGTCAGCCCATGCCTCCTCGGCTTTCTCAATACACAGGCCCTTGGGCCCCAATCATATGCAATAGTCTCGCTAAAACTCTTCATTGTCGTAATAATGACATTTTTGAAAACATTTGAGTTTTGAAAACAATTAAGTAATATAAATACATTTTTGGCCAAAACATCACATTAAGTGGTTATAGGGTTTATATTAAATAACCTACCAATTCCTCACCTGTACCAAACCCAAAAAGAGTAAATGAGTAACGCCCGAACTCTAGACAACTGGATTAGCCTCCTGAGGACCCTTTGTACAAGAAAGATGGTACAAGTGTGAGCCACGACTCAATATGAACCAAGTTTGATGCACGAAAAATGATTCAAGCACATAAGACATGAGTATGAGATGCTGTTATATCAATATTACATTCACATGCATGTTCATGTGCACAATTAATTCATATTACCACAATTAAAAACTTAGCAAGTCGTGTATGCAATTCTTGTAACAAATTCACATTATTCAAGTAACAGAAGATGCACATAAGAACAAGTTCATATACATTAACATCAAATAATAAGCTATAAACAAGCTTGGAGGTGAAAAAGTACGAGAAAAACGGGATAAAGACACAAAAAGAGGTTAGAAGTGAAAATAGGCCAAATCTGACAGTTTTTCTAAACTGCACAAGCTGTAGAAAAAGGGGTATAACTTGAGTTTGAGAATTTGGAATTCAGTTTTGTTTGTTGGGTTTGAAACTAGACTCACAGGGCTTTCTGAAGATATATAGCACAAATCATGGTTCAAAGTGAGGAGAAAATGGCGTAAGCCCGAAGTTGGGTGAATGCAGATTTCCGACAGAGTGTCCACACCAAAATAAATTGGTATATCTCACAAACTAGAAAAGATAATGAAGTGAAATCAATTGGATATCAAAATAGACGAAGATACACGAAGCAAAACAAAATCGGGCAGAGAACAGGGTAAGATCCACGACCTTGGGAGAATAAGCCTAGAAAATCCACGGCCGTGGGAAAACGGCAGAAACTCCCGGAAAAATCCACACTTGTGGGAAAAACAGAGGCAAAAAACCACGCCCGTTGATCATCTCCAGGTCCGAAAAAACACAGCAAAATAGGAGAAACACGCGGGAAAAGTCCAAAACAACAACCACAACACTCAACAATACTTAAAACACTTCAATTAACATATTCCCCACTTCAAATAACATTTAACACAAGAAACTCCAAAGAACCTAGCTTGGAGGTAATCAAATTCATCAAATCAACTCAACAATTCCATATTAATTCATGCTTCAAATATCCCACACAAATTCATTCATATAACATATATATCACCACAATCAATCCACAATCATCATGCTAGAACAAGGAATTCAAAGAACCACTCAAATTCACATACACCTAAGAATTCAAAACCCACATTCAACACAGCTCCCGGAATAAGATCAATCACAAATTCTATATCCCACTCTGGAGGTAAAGAATTAAGAGTCTCAGGGAACACCTCAAGGAAATCCTTAACTACCTTTGTTTCTTCAATCTTAGATTGATCTTTTGGCTTGTTGAGAAGATAAGCCACATAACCCGTAGCTCCTTTTCGTATCAATCGGTAAGCTTCAACGAAAGAAAGAAGCGGTGGAGTCTTAGAACCCTCTCCAACGAACACGTTCAAACCCAAAGAAACTTTCTTCTTGAAGCAATCAACCACGGCTCGGTGAAGATAGAGCTAATTCATGCCTAGAATTGCTCCATACCTTTCCATAGGCATCTCAATCAAATTCGCGGGAAATACACGACCCTCAATACTTACCGGTACTTCCCTAAACACCCGATTCATCTCTAAGCTCCCCCCGAGAGTAGAACTAACAACAAATCACACGGAAGTACAAGCAACAAGCGAAGGCAAAGAAGGAACCACACCACTAGAATTAAAGAATGGGTAGCACCCGGATCAAATAAAGTATGACTATGCATGCCATGAATGTGTATGGTACCTTCCACCACGGCGTTGGGGTCGAGATTAGCATCAAGTTCCTCTCCTTCAATAGCATATGCTCGAGCTCTCCCCATCGGTCGTTGACCCCCTTGTTGGGCTCTTGGCGGCATATCCGGGCACGTGTCAATTTTATGATCCGCCTTTCCACACTTCAAGCATAAACCCAACCTATATCGGCAATTCCGAGCCTCTGCGATGGGTGACCACAATAAGTGCATCCGGGCTTTTGTTGTTGAGGAACCGATGATGTCGATTGGTTTGAAGGCTTTCCCATAAATTTAGGTTTTTGTCATTTTCCCGTTAAACTTGATTTTGTTGAAAAGAGGGCCTCTTACCTGATCCCGAGCTAGAACCGGCTTGGAAGTTTCTTGCCTTGCTCTTCAAAAGCTTAGCTTCGACTTTGAGGGCTTCCTCGGTTGCTTTAGCCATGTACTCACATTAGAAACCCCCAAAATGTCTTTAATATCTTCCCGAAGCCCATCAACAAATTGCATCGCCATGTGTCCGTCATCTCCGGCGATATGGGAGGCATAAGGAGCAAGGCGGTTGAACTCCACGATATATTCTGACACCGTTCTTTCTCTTTGCTTGAGATCAAGAAATTCTCAGAGTCTTCATGTTCTAGAGGAATGAGGGATATAATTGTTCTTGAATTCCCTTAAGAATATATCCCAAGTGAGTCCATTATCATTGGCTTGAAGACGGATATTTGTGGTGTTCCACCAATTCTTAGCTTCTCCTTGGAGTTGAAATATAGCTAACTCCAACATGTCTTGAGGTCCACAACGGCAAACTTTAAAAATATTTTCAATTTCGGCGAGCCAATCTTCCGCTTGGATATCCATTCCACCATAAAATTTGGGAGGGTTATAGGAACGAAAATCCTTGTGAGCTTGTGAAATTCCACCTTCTTGTACCGGGCAGGAGCCGGAGGTGGTGGTGGATTATCCCGAAGCTTTCTGTCCACGTAACATACAACGGCTTCCATAAAGTTTTCGTAATTAGCCCGTCGATCTCTCCTTCGTGGAGTAGGAGAACGATGGCGGCGATGATGGCGGCGATCAGGATTCCGATCATGATCTCGGTGGCGAGGCATCCTGAAATAACAATCATCGAAAGTGCATGTTGATCAAGTTATGCTTATGTAAAAAAATGCATCACTTAGACAATTCATAAAGTCAAATAATCACAATTAAATGCAAAACAAGTTGACAAGTTGTCCTAAGCCGTACGACCTAGACAGACTCAACACGCGAACTCTGATTTTGCAACCCGAAGCTCTGATACCACCTTAAGATGTGACGCCCTAGCGTGGGCCACCACATCCCTCGCACTAAGACCAAACTCATTCATATAACATATATATCACCACAATCAATCCACAATTATCATGCTAGAACAAGGAATTCAAAGAACCACTCAAATTCACATACACCTAAGAATTCAAAACCCACATTCAACTCACCTTGTCTTGGACAAGAAGAAAAAGAATGGATAAAGTGTGGTCTTGCACTTGGATTCTTGGAAATTTATGGACACAACTTGCTTCCTTGCTCTTCGTGGATTGCTTGATCAAAGATGAAGAGATGAAGAGGGAGGGTTTGCTTGTTCTTGGAAAGAAAAAGAATAAAGTGCAAGTGTGTGTGTATGTACCGGTATGAAGAGGAAAAACAAAAGGAAAAATTGCACAAAGGTCCTCCAACAATTTAAATTAATTCAAACCAACCCCCAAGTTCTCAAGTTGTGCAATTAAACAATTTATAACCATTCAAGTAAGTCCACATAATTCAAATAAGTTTCATTTGAGACATATTAGCACAATTCTCAAATAAACAAATGATTAAGCACTTAATCACGTTTGGTAATTTAAATACGTAAATAATGAACGAAAAGAATTAAATAAAAATTCTAAATCTCAAAACTCTCACGTGTGGCGAGCGTACCTGTACGGCCGAGAAATCGGGGTGTCACAGAAATTATAGTATTACATAACAATTAGTTATTAAATGAAAAACCTTTCTTTGATAATGAAGTATAAAGTTATGCTTTTGTAGAACTAAATTTGAATTTTGAGAAATATAATTTGGACCACATTTTTTTTGGTCATTAATAATTTATGAGAAAGGGTGGCTACCCAATTTCTAAAGTCAAGACATACCACAAACCCTTTAGAATTTATGAGACCCTCTTTGGACTATTAGGAAGTGCGAGTTTTTTGAATTTTACATATAACCTACTAATAGAGAATTGTAGTCAGAGTGATTCGAACCCAAAATTATTATTTTACAAAAAAAAAAAGATTACCACTTGAATCAACCCTGCTGGAAAAAAAAATTCCACTGAATTAAAAATTTCTCTCCCCCTACGTCTCTGTAACCACAACTAGGTTTCTGCGATGGAGTCACCGCCGCAGGCAGGGACTTCCCACCGAAGCCGCCTAAAACTGATATGCAATAGAAAAGCTATGTTGCGGCACTGTCATGGAATCGTCCGCCAACCAAAACATTGAACACAAACAGAAATACTAATCCCAACCGCGCTAAGGTTCACGTATTTCATCGCTCCGACCAATCCAGGAAGTATGGCACGGTGACTGAGAGAAACGGACTTATACACATTCAGTTCTTAGCAACCGAGATTTCTAGGTTATCACAGCCCTTCAAACATGCCTTGGTCGGTAAGTTTTCTCATGGATACCCTACGATGTCATGTTTACATGAATTATTCATGGAACTCGACCTTTTGGGTGAATTTAAATTGGGTTTACTAAACATGAAACATGTTCTTATCCGGTTAAATTGTGAAGAAGATGTTACAAAACTATGGCTGAGAAAGATTATCATATTCGATGGATATCCCATGAGAGTCTTTAAATGGACCCCTACGTTTAACCCCAATATAGAGTCTTCTGTTGTGCCTGTTTGGATTCGTTTTCCAGGTATTAGGAGCCAGTTCTTTGATGGGGAAGCATTGTATGACATAGCAAGCGTAATTGGAGAGCCTCTTTGTTGTGATGAGGGCACTGTTGATGCAAATAGACCGGAATTTGCTAGAGTTTGCGTGGAACTCGATCTTCTTAAACCTCTAAAGCACCAAATAACCCTAGGATATGAGGGAGGCATACAAATTCAGGAAATCGTTTATGAGCATCTTCCGGCTTACTGCACACAATGTTTGAGGTTAGGTCATAAAGTACAAGAATGCTACATGACAAACACAAAAGAGGATAGAGATCAGGTGGAAAAAAACAAAGACCTTCGGGACGTGTTAGATGAGAAAAGAGAAGTCGGAGACAACAATACCCAAGGGAATGAACCTAGAGGAAGGAAGGATGCGGTTGCGTCTAAGCCTGCAACAAAAGGAAACAGGAAAATGACCAAAGCCTGGGTGGAAAAAAGCTTTTACCCACAAACTAAAACCCTCAAACTCAAACAGAAAAAAACAAGAATGAATTGTACTGATGCACACCCCATCACAGCTAAGGTTACAAACAAACATTCTCATACTTGGAGAAGGCTTGCTGGAATTAGAGACAAACGATGATAAGATTTCATGGACGTTAGGAAATGGATCTGCTTCATTTTGGTATGATAGATGGTATGAAGAAAACTTAACCAGTAGTCTCAATGATATGAATCTAATTTCTTTAAAAGTTAGAGACTTCTGGGTTGATGATAATTGGGACGTTGACCTACTTAAAGTGGTTGTGGGCCAAGAAAAAGCATTACGGATTACAGAAATCCCTTTTGATGCTACTGTAGAGGATTATCCATCTTGGAATAAAAGCTCGGATGGCAACTTTTCTTTTAAGTCGACTTGGCATGAGATCAGGAGAAAGAGAAACATTGATCCGGTTATGAAACTAATTTGGTCTGCCAATCTTACCCCGAGCATTATGATCTTCCTCTGGAGACTAATCCGTGATTGGATACCAGTTGATGTGAGACTTCAATGTAAAGGTATGATCTTCCCCTCTAAGTGTCAGTGTTCTCTATGGTGGAAACGGTTCAACATTTATTCATCACGAGTGATAAAGCAAATCGTGTGTGGGAACACTTTGCTAGCATATTTGGGATTGATATGGCGGGAATAGAGCATCCGAACATGATTTTTCAAATATGGATTCTCGCCTCTACTTTTAGCGGGAAAAACCACATTAGCATCGTCCTTCCAGGTTTGATTTTCTGGTACATATGGAAGGAGAGAAATAGGTCGAAGCATGAGGGATCTAATTTCAGCCATTACAACATAATCAGGAGAGTCCGATCACACCTGTTGTTATGGGGCAAAATGTGATACCCCGATCCGCCGGACGAACAGGTACGCCTTATGTGCGCATTTTAATTATTAATTATGTGATTTGTTAATTGTTTAACCCTTTTCTTGTCTCTTTCTTATTTGGAATTACTTGAAATATTTGAATTTCATGAATTACGTGAACTATTTGATCGTACGTGAGATACGTGATTTCTTTGCGATTGCTTGTTATGTTTTTCATGATTTTCGGTCTCCGAGCTTGTTTACGTGTCTTATATAATTTGAGAACTTGACTACGTGTTTTTGTGTTGGTTTTGAGCTATCCGTATTCATTTTCGACCGAAATACGCAACCTTATACCTCTACGTACAAGAAATACATTTAAAATACCTTGTGGGGCCCAAGAGCTATACGTTGTTGACTTTCTTTCTCTCCCTCTCTATGTCAAAACCGGTCCATCTCTTCCCTCTCCCTCTCAATACTGATTTTCAGCCCTTTTGAAGAGAGAAAGAGAAACAAACTCCCAAGACTCCATTTTTGTGAAGCTTCAAGACTCAAGACCTTTGCTTGTCTACTTTCTTTGCTTGGTATGTATAATTTTGGAATCCCCATGCTTATGTGACCTTACTTACATGCTTTGATCATGCTATTTATGTTGGGAGGTTTGGGATTGAACAAGATGATGAACAGTTACGTCATTCATGGCATATGTAGCATGCTTGTATTCCATTGGTTCTTGTGGTGCATTTAGGCATTTATTGATGCATATTCCTTGCTTATTTATGGATACCCTTGCTTAGTAGTTGAAATATGGAGTTATGGAATTTATGAGATATGAGGGTTTATGGGTTATGGCAAGGGAGTATGATTTCTTGATCAATTTGTGCTCCATATGTGCCCTAGAGATGATTTCCAAGCATGCTTGAGGTTTTGAATGAGAATTGAGCAATATCACTTGATCCCCTTCTCCCTAACTTTTGCATATAAGGGTTATGATGTGTCTAGGATTAGTTTGGATCATGTTGGTAGCTTGGTGATTAGATTTGAATGCATTTTTGGCTCATTGATTGCAATCTATGCTGGTTTGCTCCTAATTGCTCATATGTGCGCTTTCTTGAGAATGTGCTTGTGATCTCGGGTTTTCTTGACGTAATTAGATGCCTAATGTGTTCCTTTATGAGTTGACATGTTTATGTAGGTGTTAGTATTGGTTTTAGGTTGTATTTTCTTGCCTTTGTGTTGCCTTGGCCGAAATGATGCAAAACAGGGTATTTTGGCGGCTGGGAAGAACCAACGACCGTTGGTTTTTCAGGCTTGGTTCCCAACGGCCGTTGAAAAGGGGCAAATTTTCAGAAGC
>JBBMKE010379631.1:0-12920 GCA_037834125.1 Lippia alba | reverse complement strand
ATAATACAATGCTCATACGTAAAATCTTCTGAGGTTGCAAGCATTCCACGGTCGGGGTAAACGTTCGCCTTGCAAAGTTTCTAACAGGTAGGTATTGTTCGCTCGTACCTGTATGACTTTGAAGGGGCCTTCCCAGTTGGGGTCCAACTTACCCACATGCTCAGAGACTTCAACTTTCTTGAGAACTAGGTCTCCCAGTTGGAAAGTTCTTTCTTTGACACGTTTGTTGTTTTATGAGGTTACCGTTGCTTTGTATTTGTGGATGCGAGTCCAAGCGATGTCGCGCTTTTTGTCGAGCAAGTCCAGTTCTAGCTCTCGGTTGCTATTTTTTGTAGTTGGTTTAAAATAGGTGTGCGGACTCTTGAGCGAGCTCTGCAGGTATCATTGCCTCGGATCCATACGTCAAAGCGTAAGGAGTCTCGCCAATTACCGCTCTTGGGGTAGTCCGATACGCCCAGAGGGTCCCCTGGAATTCCTCTGCCCATTCGCCCTTCTTACTATCGAGCATCGTCTTGATATGCTGGAGTATGACCCTGTTGGTTACTTTAGCTTGATTGTTAGCCTGCGAATGGCCTACGGAAGTGAAGCGTTGTTCTATACCAAGTTCCGAGCACCAATCTGGGATATCTACAACGATGAATTGGAAACCATTGTCTGAAATGAGCACCCTCGGGATGAACGGCAGATGATGTTTTTCCAAATGAAGTCCCTAACAGTCCGAAAAGTGATTTTGGCGACAGCTTCTCCCTCGGCCCACTTAGTGAAGTAGTCCACTGCTATGATGGCAAACTTTCGTTGTCCGACCGCTAAAAGAAGGGGTCCAACGATATCAATGCCCCATTGATCGAAGGGCCACGATACGTCGACAGGATCATTTGAGCTGCTGGAAGTTGTGGGTCGTTCGAGTGGAATTGACATTTGGGGCACTTTTTGGAGCACTTGATAGCGTCCTGCAAGACCGAGCGCTAATAGAATCCACTTCTTAAGACTTTCTTGGCTAGGATCCAAACGCCAGAGTGGTTTCCATAACTGCCTCCATGTATGTGCCATAATACTTCCTTCGCTTGTGAAAGTCTCAAACACCTCATGGGTGGTCCTTAGAACGATCGCTTGAAGAGACGTCCCTCGTCGTCCAGTGAGAACCTGGGAGCCTTGTTTCTTACTTTCCTTGCCTCAACTTTGTCGCTCGGGAGGGTACCATCTCGGAGGAATAAGATAACCGCGTCGAGCCAGCAAGGCTCGGAAGGGTCAATCATATTAACTTGCCTCGGCAGTTCACTTTCCTCTATTAATGCCCCTCAGTTCTGAGGATGGTAACCGTATGCTTGCAGGTCCCATCCAGGGAAGATACAAATTTTGAAAGAGCGTCCGCACGCTCGTTTTCAGTATGCGGAACTTGCAATAGATGAAACTCCTTGAACTCAGCGATGATCTCTCTAGCCTTTGCTAGATACTGTACCATAGTGGTTTCTCGAGCCTCATAAGCCCCATCGATCTGACTTACAATCAACTGGGAATCCACATAAGCTGTTACCCTGTTGGCCCCTCTTCTTCGAGCGATTCTGAGCCCTTGAATGAGCGCCTCGTACTTGACTTCATTGTTGGTAGCTTGAAAGGAGAGTTTGATTGAAAAGTCCATTTCCGTTCCATGGGGATCCCTCAGGGTCACCCCGGCTCCCCCCCTTGTGAGGTTGAGGAACCATCAGTGTGCAGCAACCATAAGCCCTCACCTCTGAGCGATGGGGAATCTAACCCGAAACGCTCTACCAATAGGTCTGCCATGGCTTGGGCTTGGATGGTTGTGTGTGGCTCGAAGCTGGTATCAAATTAGCTTAGTTCAATGGACCACTTGATCAGTCTCCCAGAGACATCAGGCTTGGCTAGGACTTGCTTAAGGGGTTGATCCGTAAGCACTGTAATGGAGTACGCTTGAAAATATGGTTTTAACCTCCGTGAAGAATTGTTCATGGCAAAAGTAAATTTCTCAATCTCCACGTAGCATTTATTTGCTCCTTGTAGGATTTTGCTCAATTAGTAGAGGGGTACGTGTTTTCGTTTGCGTACTTCGACGAGCACAGCGCTCGTGGCCTCTGAAGAGACTGAGAGATAAATGAAGAGATGCTCCCCCTCCACTGGCTTTGTTAAAAGCAAAGCACGCAAGAGGTACTGCTTCATGCTCTGAAGGGCTTTCTCGCATTCCGATGTCCATTCGAAATTGCTAGCGTTACTTAAAATCTTAAAGAAGGGCAGGTTTCTGTCGGCGGATCGAGAGATGAATCTATTGAGTGAGATTATCTTCCCCACCAATACTTGAACTTCCCTCACGTTTCGAGGGAAGGGATATCCAGAATAGCTTTAATCTTTTTCGAATTGGCTTCTATTCCTCGTTGGCTGACTACATAGCCAAGGAATTTTCTGTCTCGGACCCCGAACGTACACCTAGAGGGGTTGAGTTTCATCCCATACTGCTTGAGAATACTGAATGCCCGACGGAGGTCGTCCAAGTGCGAGCCTTGACACTCGCTTTTTACAATCATATCATCCACATAGACTTCCATGGACCTGCCTATCTCTGGCTCAAACATCTTATTGACGAGGCGTTGGTAAGTTGCTCTGGCATTTTTGAGGTTAAAAGGCATGACCAAGAAGCAATACACCCCAACATGCACTACAAAGGAGGTTTTGGGGCGATCCTCGGGAGCCATGAAGATCTGGTAATACCCTTAGAAGGCGTCCATCATGCTCATAAGCTCGTAGCCCGCAGTTGAATCCACTAGTTGATGCGAGGCAGAGGGTAGGGATCTTTAGGGCAGGCTTTGTTCAAGTCCGTGAAGTCATTACACATACGCCATTTGTTCGCACTCTTGGGTACAAGAACGACATTGTAAAGCCATTCGGGATATAGGATTTCCTCAATGTACTGAGCGTCGAGAAGCTTGTTGACTTCCTCCTCAATGACTTGCTTCCGGAATCCATGGGCATCTCTCTTTTTCTGTTTGATAGACTTGAAGGCAGGATCAACGTTAAGTCTATGGACTATGACGCTCGGGTCAATGCCAGTGAAATCCGAGCCGTTCCAAGCAAAGAAATTCAGGTTCTCTCGAAGGAAGTCAATCATCATGACCTGAGTTGGTCCTTTGAGGTTTGAGCCTATCTGTGTTATCTTCTCAGGATTGCCTGGCTCTAACTCGGTGGTGAGCTGTTTTTCCGTTGGCTCAACTCTCACTTCGGGGCATAGCGCTTCGACGCCCTTTTCTTGCCTATGAGGCGATTAACCATTTCTTCCGAAGGTTGGCCTTCTTCGCTGTTCGAGGATTCCTCAATAGCTCCTGGGGTACATCGCTCGCAGAAGCTTTGGGCCCTCTCTTCTTGTTCTTCTTTTTGTAGAGTTTTGCCCGTTTACGCTTGGGGCCATCTTTGTCGAGCTTTGGGAAGTCAACTTTTTTCTTCATGGAGCCTTGCTAGATAATTTGTTTTGGTTTCTGGCTGTGAAGGGATAGAATATAACATTCCCAGGCTTCTTTCACGTTGCACAGGACTTCTCCGGTTCACTCGGGAGTGGGGAATTTGATCTTCTAATGGTAGGTGGAAATTACGGCTTTGAAATCCACGAGGGCTGGTCGCCCCGATGATGATGTTGTACAGTAAGTCCACCTCGACAACTGCATATAAAATATTTAAAGTTTTACGCTGTGGGGAGCGACCGAAAGAGGTGGCCAAGCGTATTTGTCCGCGAGGGACAATCTCGGAACCCCCAAAGCCAATGAGGGCTGTTCTGAGGGGTTCGAGGGGGATATTTGTGAGGTTCATCTTTTGGTACGTTGAGTACGGCAAAACATTGACCGAGCTTCCATTATTAACCAAGACCCTCTTTACAACGTGATTGTGTACATCTAGGATAACCACCATGGGGCAATCAGAAGTTCCGCTAGCCTCATGGGGCGTTACAATGTGCTCTAAGTCCCTATCGGTAAAGCCAACAATATCATTCTCTATCGAGAGCGGGATGGCTTCTACGGAGTACACAGCTTGCACTCACTGGGATTTTTTATCATAGCTTCGCACAAAACGGCGGCGAGAGGCGTTAGAATCTCCCCCCGAGGATCCACCAGCGATCATGTGGATGACCGCGTAGTTCTGGTTCTCAAGCTCTTCAGTCTTCTTTTTCCCTCGGTCAATCCCCTCGGGCTGATGGTGGGGAGGACTCCTTGAGCGCGAACGCGAGCAAGCTCATTGCATCGCTCGTTGAATCGTTCGAGGGCCCTCACAAATTCCTTGAGGTGCCCCCCAGCGATGAGTCGCTAGATCTCTATCTTGAGCTGCCGACAGTCATTTGTGTTGTGGCCTTTCTGTTTGTGAAAGACACAGTATTTTCCTGAGCGTTTCTGCGCTTCGGGTTTCTCTCATCTTAGGCGGTCTCTTGAAAAGTTTTTTGTCCACCAAGGAGTAGATCTTTGCGATGGGCCTGTTGAGCGGGATACGCTCGCGCTCTGACCTTCGCGGTGGTGATGGGTTTCTCTTGGTATGGGAAGGACTGCGGCGACGATCCTTCTTGTTTAGCTCACCCTTTTCTAGGGTCCTAACCATTGGATGGGGGTTAGCCAAGGCGCGTTCTCGAGCCTGGTACATGTCTTCCAGAGTGAAGTGGGAGTCAACAATTTCTCTTAGCGTGAGCATGGATTGCGGCCTTTGCTTCGCTACCTCTTCCACGAACCCCCTACTAACATAGTTCTTCATGTTGATGGACTGAAAGAGTACATGTCTAACAAAAACCATCGAGGGTCGCTCCACCAGCAGGACCTCCTTATTGAATCACCCCATGAAAGATCTGAGGGTTTCATTGGGCCCCTGCACTATATTGTAGAGCATGGTTGCATCGGGAGTTGGTGCCTTCAAGGAGTTGAAGTGACTAAGGAAGGCATCCGTTAGATCTCCATATCCTCGGATTGAGCGCGAAGGGAGTTTGTTATACCATTCTTGGGCCATACCCTCGAGAGAGGTGACAAAGAGTTTGGCCAAATAATGTAGAGGATGCTCGTAGAGATGCATCAAATGGGTGAAGTGATTGAAATGTTCCGCAGGATCGGTGGTTCCATCGTACCTGTTGATGGATGTTGGAATTTTGCCCATCCCCGCTCGAGTCATGAGGACTTCGTCCAAGAGGGGTGAGACCTCCAAGAGCTAGTACTCTCCTTATTTCTGTCATGTTCCCTATGATCCTCGTTGCATTCTCTCCTCAGTCGCCTTTGTTCGCGAGCGTCTCTGGCCCTGGACCCCTCGGTCCCACATGGGGGTTTTGGGACTGTGCTCGAGAGAGCTGCTCAACCATGTTCTGAAGGTCTTCCAACTGATTCTGGACATTGAGGAGTTGAGGGTTGATTTTGTTCCTTGGGTTTATCCTTCGCGAGACCCTCGATTGGACCTCTTCTTCATCCTCCCTTCTGACCCTTTGAGGCTCGACTCCGTTTAACGGAGGAGGTGGGGGAAGTTGCTGATGTTGTGCATCATTTCTCGGAGAAAGAGGCAGAAGTTGGGGCTGAGGCTGTTGTGCGTTCTGTGCAGGAGTTTAGACGTTCTGCGTTGCCTCCAATGGATGGGCTTACAAACCTCCCAACGGGGGAGCTCCTGCGTTCCTCGCTCTAGTAGAAAAGTATGTTATGGTGAGGTGCTTCCAAGCGTTTTGTGTGGCATGTGCCTCGCATTGAGCGTAGATCGCCAAGGGTTGCTGGTTTATCAATTGGGGCATCTCCACCCCCTGGATCTCACGGGGTAAGGTCATTGGGAGCTGAAGGTTCCCCACGTGATACGGCTATACTGTTGGAAGCATATTGGGCACCAATCCAGTCACCATGCTCGGCATAGTCCCTGCATCATCCCAGGGTGTACGAGCCCAGGGCATCAGCATAGTAGTGAACGCTCCGGTGTTCGCAACTCCCATGGTTGAGTTAGTAACTGCGGCTGCGCTCGTGGAGGCAGGTAGAGGTGGAATGGGTGGGGTGGCGCCTTGGGTCGCCATGGTAGTTTGATTTGCCAACTCCACCGTCAGATTAATGTCTCCGACGGCGGTGGAGGTGGCACTAGTGGTGGTCCCACCTCCAGAAACCTCCTCGTTGAGTGGAGGAAGTGCGCCTCGATTTCCAGTAGCCCCGGAGCGCGTGGTGACTGCCACGTTCAAGATTGTAAAAAGTACTACCCAAAGAGAAAACTAAATGTCCTGAACTGGAAAAATAAATCTGAGAGGGGTGTTACTATTTGACTAGCTAATGAGAATGAGGGCTGGGAATGGTGGTTTCCCACAGACGGTGCCAAAAATAATGGTGTCGGAAAATAATAAGGAGGATTCAACACCAAACACTTTCTATTTATGTGAAATGAAAGACCATCATAGGCTTGTGAGCCTTAGGAACTGGGTTCCCGTTGAGCGTGGATTCTACCAGCTAGGGTAACACCCAAGAATAAGGTGAAGCTGTAAGAAGCTTGAAGATATGCAGCAATGGGATTTTCCAGTTCAGTGTGTGTTTCTTGTGAAGAAAAAAAAGTATGTGTAGCAGATGAAGATTGCTTGAAGAAGGAGGGTAGTAATCCTCCTATTTATAGTTTGAGTGTGGCGACAGTTAAGTAATATTAACCCTGTGGTCCTGGAATAGTGTTGCCCTAGACACGTGGCGGAACGTGAGGACCTGAAAGTGACTTGCGTGCGTCACTATCACTCTTTTAGACGGTTATACCAGACTATTGTGTCAGCGGCAATTAAAGGATGGCTCTCCTAAGTAATGAGACGCTCGTGCCAGTGATCGAGCGTAGGGATGCTCGAAGATGAGTTCCTTGGGGATGGAGTAGGAACATTGGTCTACTGAGCGCTAGAGGCTCGAGGGTTGACTCACGCGAGGGTGAGGTTCTGTTGGGGGGTAACCCCACTAGGAAGATTAGCTGCGAGGATTGAGGCTGGGCAGGAACCACGAGCCTTGGATATCCGAGCGTTCCATCAAATCTGTCACTGGGCCATGAAGGGAGTCTTCCGCGATCATGCCACATGGAAGGTGAAGATACGAGCGCATTTTGGAGTTCATTAGGCGGTTCTCGTGATTTTGGTTACATATAAATCTTAGTTATTTGTTGGGGCAACTCAATTTCCCCTAGTTGTGCGATCTTAGATGGGTTCTCTTGTACGCAATTAGCAAATGTTGTCAATGTTTAAATTTAGGGGTGGTCCTCTGGTAACTGGTGTTGTCAGCTGTTGTGTAGTATTACTATAAGTTTTGCACCTCCCCCACAATGTCCCAAGGGGCATGGCGAAATGCTCTTGCGTATGTCGAACTCAGTTAATAATCCGAGAAGAATGTACTACATCTACCCATTGGAAGTAAAGCATGAGGGATTTTTATATGGTGAGATGTATACCATAGGTATGGTAGGCGTTCCCGTATGAGTGAAGCATGTTCGTCCAATAACAAATCCACCTAGCAAAAGAGGTATAGCTCGAAGAAAATTGCTGAGGAAGGCAATGCGAGTAGCAAATGCCTTGTGTGTCTACAATCGACCCGAATACGAACTATGTTTATGCAAGCATGGAGGATTGAGACTCTATCAACTTCTTTTTTTGGGTTTTGTCAATGTTAAGTAACTAATTCTTGGTGTTGCATGCATTGACGAATTTATTAAACTCTTTGTAGGTAAACTACGTGTATGGTGCGTATTATTACAAACCAAAACCGAACATACACGAGCTTGAGATGATATTTGGAAATTGAGTGGCCAACACGAAGAGGAAGAGTCGTCATGTTATTACTATACAAAACGACTCTTCAGTATCTCGTGGAGTCATTAATGGTACATCCCTCGTCCTGTGTATTCCATGATCAATTTTATTAAGTAGTGTTGTTTTAATATTCGTTAATTTTATTATTATAAAAATTTACTTGATCCACTGAATTAGTCGAAGATCAAAGCTCGGTATCCCGTACGGAGTCCAGCAATGTTCGGCCACATCGTCGCTTGTCGCGGCTGGCACGAAGGTTAAACTACGGCCCGTTCAGACTAACAAGTTATTCAGCCTATCAAAACTCCGGTGCCTCCTGCGGCCTGTATCCCGTATCCCCTGAAAAGTAGTACGTGAAATATGTTATTTTCGTCTAATACATATGTGAATATTTTATAATTATTTATAGTAATTATTGGATAGCAACCGATATTGTTTTTGGCTATAAATAGGCAGGGGAATGAGTGTGTTTTTGCCATACTGATTACAAACAAGTTTGTTTGGTCAACTTATCTTTTAAGAATTTCATTACGTAAGGTGACTTATTCAGAATTGGTAATGCCTTGTCAGTCCATTACATTAATAGTTGAAAATCACAGGCAAGAACAATGTTTCATCAGAATGGTTGGAATGTTACCCACGATGCTTTCTTCATTGGCCTACTTGAACGCGAAGCCCTTATGGGTCGCGGGCAGTGGCCCGATTTGAACACCAATATTGTTAAACCGGTTGGTAGAATTGTGAATGTGTGCTTTGGTTTCCGACACGACAATAGATTTTACAATAGTCGTGCCGCAATGTTGTGAAAGCGGTATCACACTTTTGAATATTCATTGTCTTTGTCTGAAGTAGGCCATGACATGGAAACAGGCTTGCTTCATGTCCCCTTTCTATGTGGGATGTAATCAGTCAGGAAATATGGGTGATGTCAGTTTGGAAAGTTTTTGAAATATTGTTAGCTTAAGGGCATATTGTTTTTTGAACTGATATGCAGGGTAATCTATCGTGCTTCTGGTACTATTACCATGATAAGCCTGTGTGGAACTCGTTGGTACGCATCTTCGGCCCGCCGCCATATTGATACAACAATGTTGTCTACATCGTTTGATGCTTTAGTTTCAATAAACCACTATTATCCGGTCTTTGTACTTGGTACCTTATTAGTTATGGATTGTGTGTAATGTCTTTGGGAGTGTTCAATGTTGCTTTTGAGTTATGTATTGAAAGAGTGAATCTGTAACGCCCTTTCTCTTGTTCATCAAAGATGGTCAGTCTACATGCAATTGAAGGTATTTCTCTTGTTTTTTCCCTAGACAATTACTTAAAATGAATTTAACGTAAAGTATATTAGCTTTAATAAATTTCAATTTGTAATTATCTCTTTTTAAGATATCTACCACCTAATTAGTATAATAAAGAATTGAAAATGTGAGTTTAATTCTGTCTTCTCACTCTAATATAGTGCATGCATGACCCTATGATTTCCCTTCACTGATCATTAAAGGTATGTCCTAATAGAGATAATGAATGCTCATTTAATATACATAGTATTTTTTTAATAATTGAGACACTCAAACAACTCTTTATAAGTAACGCCATATACATATCGGTTGCAACATCTTACTCTTGTTTCCACACTTAATCAAAATCTATTACACCATATTCACTGTCTAACTATGAACTATAACAGAAAAAATGAGTGTGCACCGATTTGGGTTAGGGACATTGAGCCGAACTGTAGATGCACCCAACGGCTGCTCATACTCGAGTTGTATGAGGATGCATGACAAAATTTTATTAGCGAGCCTCAAGCGATGATGCTTGGTTCCGAAATCATGACTGTGGGTGTTTAAAGGCGTCTCGACATCGCCATTACGAGCACCGATATTCGTCGACACATTATGTGCCTTAGAGAAGTATACAAAAAATTCTGATTGTTTACTTACTGCCCCAGAATTACGTACAGAGGAGTCACCAACATGGTTCGAGTGTCCGACGTTACCACAGTCGGTTTGGACATCAGGTATTGGTCATACGTACAATCTACCAATTATTTGACTATACGTTTAATTTTTAATACATTTATATGGTGCTTATAGTAACTTTGGCTGACACATATATAGGAGACGACAATGGACCAATGTTTCAGGGCAATTGGCTTCCCATATTACCATGAACTGAATTTCATTTTTCGTTCATCTCAAGCTGCCTTTCTTCTCGGAGAGCCATCGGAAAACTATATCTACGCGAACGTATTCTGCGACAACGAGTACGATTAGACGGAGCGGACACCTATCCTTTCGATACGTTGTATTGGATTTTCAATCTACGTGATTGTCGTGTTGGTAATTTATGTGTTGTCCTATTCTCAGTCCATGAAACTGTTGTGTTATCGTATTTTCATTCCATGTAGTTGCAATGTTTGTTTTAAGTTGTTGGAGTGTAATGGAGTTATTGTGTACTCAGGTTCTCCTTATTAATGTGGTGTTTTAATTCTTGACTTAAACCAAATATTGTGTGATTTCGTTTCCTTGTCCATAATTTATACATGTAAGTCATTATCTAACCATGATAAATCTGTAAGATAGCAGGAGGTCCGCACCAACCCAAACATAACCAATTTCAAAAGGAAATTAGAGCATATACTGGTCTTTTATTCAAGTTGATGGGAAATGGCCTGCACACAACATTACATATAAATTACAATGGAAACAAACACATAACATGACATTGACCATGAAAAGTACATAATTTAATTCAATACTAGTAGGCACCCTAAGGCCGTTGGGACAGTGTAAAGCACCACGTAATACATGGCTATGGGCTGCTGATCCTTCCCATCCCGCAAGCACGTATATGAATTTATCTACGGGTTGCACACTCCAAGAACATTAACAGCGACTATGCCTTTCCTCGTGCGATACTTAGGTTGATCCTTTTCACAAACAATCACCTCTACGTATGTTCCATCTAACGCACCAAGACACCCCTACCATTTACCAATTCAACAAACTTTTAGTACATATTTTATAAAAAGGCAAGGATCACAGATTTAAAACATGTATAAAGTAATGGCCGACTACATTTTAAACGCTTAAATAGAATACATAATTATAGGGGAAAAAAGGAATAGCGAACATTTCAATTGCAATATATAGTTTAACAACATACAACTGCCGAACCAAAATATAATGCTTTTAGTGAGAAACAATAAAACTGACCTTGAAATGCTTCCACGGTTCTGTTGAGTAAGACTGTGGGACCGCAACCGATTCAATTAGCAACATATTACTGATGCGAAGCACCGCATTTAAAGTTTGACGAAAATACCGGCTAACGGTATAACCAGAACAATAGAAATCACCCTTCACGGTACGGTTTTTATGATGGTGTCCTAAGATATTTAAAAACATCGCAACCTTACACAGAATAGTCACAAACCTCTCATTTGTGAGACCCCCAAAATGTTCCAAAGGATAACACAACCAGCAAAAGACATTCCTATTCATTCTAAGATTAGCTATGCAGTTTTTATCGCTCACTTGAGTAAATCGGTGCAAATGTTTCATCTGATCTGGTTGGTTGGCAATGATTGAATTCCTACGCTTATGTGACCTCCTCTCACTTTCAACCGTTTGATTATACCAAACATATAACAAGTACAACAATGAAAGGTAAATGGTCATACGTTTAAGAACAAATTCAACCCATGCTAAAAAAATGAAGCCTTGTGTGTGAATCCATTTTAAGGTAGTTTCAAATCTGCAAATGGCATTCGAACTTCAAAATGAAAACCACGTTATACCACGCTAACAAATTCTTCTGATATATATCCCAATACATAAAACCACACTAAAAATGCAGCATTCCACATAACAAAATACAACACATGTTCATATCCAAACGAATATTCGTCTAGGTAATAGGCAAAATCTTTCTCTCAAACACAATGACACCACAAGAACACCAATAAACCCAACGCCCAGTAACATTATGAACTAATCAACATGACGAGTAAACAATGAATAACGTTTCAAACAACATAATGGTGGCACAGGGAACGATTCCATAAAGAGTAGCCAGACTACACAACCACAACTACACATTAACAAGAACATTTTTGGTAACATAATAGACTCTAAGGCGTTATTACCTTCTCAACTGCGGTTTTTAGCTTACCAAACTTCACCAAAATCACGAAATCCTGCAGATAGCACCAACCAAAACATTCAGATCCGAACTTGTCAATCCTGTGAATTTCTAAAACTGAGAAGCGAATGAAATTCTTACTAATCTCAATCTCTATAACTGACATGCGCACAAAATTTTTGAGAACAATGATCTTTTGAGAGGCGCGCTGAAGCCTCGATCCCTAAAGTTGCAAACCCTATAACTAAAATTTGAAAATATAATCTGTAAAGCGTACAAAAATCGATATCAGGGGCAATAATTGTCAAGAAATATTGTGTACAGTGATAGGCAAACCCAACACAACTTAATAACAGGGTGGGCTCCTTGTAGACCTAGCGAGGAGCACACTTCCCCGTTCACGGGTCGCTGAGTACTTGATTTACTTTCTCTCACTTGCTTCGTCGAGCTGGGGTGTGGGGAGCTCTTGGGGTTGGGGATTCAACCTTTTGCCACAAGCAAAAATGATATATGAGTTAGCAGACTTGATTGATCAACAGTGCAGGGCCTTGGTGGGGCCGCGTATTAAAGTCAATTGACCCGTTAGCTTAATACAGGATACCAAATACGAAATTAGCCTTCCTTACTCATCTCTATGTGGCCTAATAACCATACCAAACAACCTCTAGAATCATTAAGTTACACTAATTAATAGTGGGTATAATTGTTCCGACATCATCATCTGTACTATTATATCAAATCTATATTATATATTTGATAACCATGTTTGACTTTTCATTGTGCAACTTTGATTATGTATAATTTTATGAATTTTTTGAAGTTTTTAATTAAAAAGAAAAAATATGATTGGCTTCTCTTTATTTTGTATATTTTTTTATTATGAAAATAAGTACTAACTAAGGAAAATAATTATCTTTAGTAAGTTTGACTTAATAAAATTTTGTGATTTTTTTTAGTTTTTCAATTAAATAAAGAAAATGTGATTGACTTATCTTTAGTTTGTGTATTATAT
>JBBMKE010379524.1:0-12921 GCA_037834125.1 Lippia alba | reverse complement strand
GATCTTATTATGGCATCCGTTTAATTTTCCTTTAATTATTTTATTTGGTATATATAGTTTAATAATGCATGTTTTCTGTTTTTTGTATGATTTTAATTATTATTCTCTATATTGCCATAAAGTGAAAGTTTATCTTTTAGTAAATCCCCACGAATACTATGGCTCTAGTGAGAGAAAATTTTCCGCCTCTCTCTAGCGAAGAATTCGACCAAATGAGAAGAAGTACAAAAAAGTTCAAGAAAACAGTTCCACAAGAATCTCCTATCGTGATCGAGGAAGAAATGGTGGCTGCGGCTCAATCAACCAATGCAAACATGGCGAACACATCCTATCTGGACTCTCTTATGGGCAATGAATCGAAAGACGTAAAGTTCTGCGAAGAAATGATGGAGAACATGGACAAGATACGCATTATGGATCCGACACCGGAGCATCCGTATCCGCGAATTATCATAGATGATGATTATCGGGAAACTTTGCAGGCTGCTTGGCGGGACACCCTCATCCTAAGGATCTTGGGACGGAGCATCAATATTAACCTACTCTCCACCCGTATAGACAAACTCTGGAGTTTGAAGGGAGGCTTTGAACTCGTGGAACTCGGTCATGGATGCTACATTCTAAAGCTGATGGATAAGGAGAAGGCATCCCATATACTGACGGAGGGCCCTTGGGTAATCTCAGGACACTATCTTATTGTGCGGAAGTGGATTCCGAAGTTTCATGCCTCGAAGGATCGTATTACGACTGCCATAACCTGGATACGAATCCCGGAGATGTTCATAGAATACTACAAGGAAGAGATGATGTGGTACGTCGCCCGTGCGGTCGGCACACCGGTTAAGGTAGACAAGAATACATATTGGGGAGCGAAGGAGAAGTATGCTAGGGCTTGCATCCAAATCGACCTGGAACAACCTTTACGCAGAGCCGTAGAAGTAGACGACATGTTTTACCCAATTGAGTATGAAGACCTCCCCGCGATATGTTTCAACTATGGTCGAGTAGGCCACCGGATCGGCCAATGCCCGGAGAAAGCAACCGATTCAGGTGAGAAGGAAGATATAGACAAAG
This sequence comes from Lippia alba, assembly GCA_037834125.1. Taxonomy (NCBI): domain Eukaryota; kingdom Viridiplantae; phylum Streptophyta; class Magnoliopsida; order Lamiales; family Verbenaceae; genus Lippia; species Lippia alba. Next base: position 11,847 of record JBBMKE010379524.1, on the reverse strand, counting down.
GTAGCTTAGAGGCGCCAGCTCACGCCGGTTTGCCGGAAATGATGACAAAACCCATGTACGGTAGTTGGATGCAAGCCAAGAAAGGAAGGGGCGGTAGCCCAGCTAGTGGGGCGAATCGGGCGCCGCAACAAATCGAACGAATCAATCAAGAGGCAATAGATACGAGGTTATCGCGGAGATGGATCCGGATGAACATAATCAGCGTGATACCGATATGGCAAGAGAAAAAGAACCGCTCAGTATGGGGATGAGGGAATCACGGGTAAAAATAAACAAACCGTGTTAGCAAATAGGCCGGATGGAACACCCAGTAGCAAGCCTCATGATAGTGGGCCTTTGGAAAGGAGTAACTATATGAAAGAGCCTAATCGGAGAGAGCCCAGACAGATCAGAACACCACTTAGCGAGCGGACTAACCTCCTAGTCCCGAACCCAATTAAGGCATACCGCAACCCAATAGCAGCAATGCACCCAAATTCTGAAATAGGAAGCCCAAATTCTCCAAGCGAAGCAAGGTTAGAGAGAAGACGTATCCCCCTTGACAGATGGCGTAACACAACAGAGGAGAACAACTCCCATTATCAACGCCCGGGATACGTAATTGGTACCAATGGAGATGACCTCTTTCCCTCTAATGATAGCAGACTGGAGACAACTTTTGCGTTGGAGACGGACCTGGGAGATAGTGATTTGGACCAGAGAGAAGATGGCGACGGTATGGGCGTCGTACCTATGGTAACGGAAGAAAGAAACGCCAATCAGAAAGGCGAAGGTAACGACTGGACTCGCCAGTAAAAGGGGTGTTCTCAACCCAAAGTTTTCAATGAAGATCATAGCTTGGAACTGTAAAGGGGCGGGGAATGATGAATGTAGACGCCACCTCAATAACATGATTACGATGTATAGATCGGATATCTTGTTCTTACTTGAGACTAAAGTTTCCGACAGTAGAGCCGTGGAGATTTCTTCGCACTTGGGTTTCAGTAATGTGTGTCGAGCCCCAACTAACGGTAGGGAAGGCGGGATTTGGATGCTCTAGAATGAATTGAATGTGAATGCTAAGATTCTAAGGTCATCACAACAAGCAGTGCATGCGCTAATTGAATTTCCGAGAGGTGAAAATTGGATAGTTACCGGAATTTATGCTAGCCCGGTATGGCACAGACGCGAGGCCTTGTGGGACGAACTTGAGGCTTTCGATGAGACCCATAATCTACCGTGGGTTTTACTTGGTGATTTCAACGACATTTTGTTTGCTAGTGAGAAGTGCGGAGGCCGGGCTGCACACCGAAACAGATGTGACCGTTTCAGAACGAACTTGAAGAGATGCAATTTGCTAGATTTGGGTGCCATAGGACCAACTTTTACGTGGTCAGGGACGGTTATCGAAGGAGTCAAAGTGAAGGAACGTCTAGATCGAGCCGTAGCGAACACTGGTTGGACAATCAAACACCCCGATCACTCAGTTCGGGTGTTGCCGAGACTACACTCGGACTATAACCCTATTTTGCTGAATACAATATTGGAGAATATCAGACAGGAGAAGCCATTCCGGTTCGAAATCGCGTGGGATACAAACCCGAACTGTAAATCGCTTATTGAGAGCGAATGGTCAATGGAGGAAGGAGCCCTGGAGAACTTGAAACGATTACCCCAGGCCTTAAAAACTTGGAACCGAGAGGTCTTTGGCAATATTTTCAGATGAAAGAAGGAGATAATGGCCCGTATTGAAGGAATACAGAAGATCCCGACCGCGACATTGCACCCACACTTACAGGATCTTGAACAGGAGCTTAGGAGCGAGCTTAATCTTATTTTACAGCAGGAAGAAGCACTGTAGTTCCAGAAATCACGATCGAACTGGATACGCTTGGGTGACAAGACACTCGGTACTTTCATCTCTCAACGCTTTGCAGGCGACGACGAAACCGTATTGAAACTTTGAAACTTGATGGGGAATGGGTTTCAGACAAAGAGAAGCTGCAAGATCATGTGATATCTTTCTTCACAAAGCTGTTCACCGCAGATGAAAGTCCAAATCGCAACATTCTGCCACATAGCCCACACCAGCGGCAGCTTAATTCAGATGTGAGAGACATCTTTGCAAGGCCACCCACAAAGACAGAACTAGCTAAAGTCCTACACACGATGAACCCATACAAAGCACCTGGTGCGGATGGATTCCAGGCCTATTTTTATCAAAAATTTTGTGGTACGGGGGTGACTCAGTTTTTCGGCTATTACTGGATTGCTTCCATAAGGGGTCAGTTCACGATGACATGGGAAAAGCGTACATATGCCTTATCCCCAAAATGGATAACCCTAAAGACGCAAGCGAATTCCATCCACTCACTCTGTGCAATATGGTGCTCAAGTTGCTTACAAAATATCTTGTCCTCAGGCTCAAACCGTACATCTCAGAGCTTATTGGGCCGTATCAAAGCAGTTTTATACTGAGAAGAAGTACACAAGACAATATCCTTGTTATCCAGGAGGTCTTGGACACGCTATACAAGTCGAAAAGCAAAAGCGGAGGTATGATTTTCAAAATCGACCTTGAGAAGGCCTATGATAAGATCGATTTGGTCTTCTTGCAAGAAACACTACTTTTTTTAGGGTTCCCTACGAATATTATTAACTTGATCATGAGTAGTGTTCTGTGTATTAAACCGAGCATCCTATGGAATGGTGAACCCACCCCGGCGATCGCTCCAACATGTGGGATAAGGCAGGGAGACCCCTTGTCGCCCTATCTTTTTGTGTTGTGCATGGAACGCCTCTCCTATCTGATCGAGGAGGCGGTCCAACGGGGAGTTTGGGAACCTATACAAGTCTGTCGTAGGGGTCCCAAAATTTCGCACCTCCTCTTCGCCGACGACATTGTTTTGACGGGTAAGGCAAACACTAAGAATGCAGAGATCATCAAGATAACAATGGATAGGTTTTGTGAAGCCTCGGGCCTGCGTATCAACAAAGCCAAATCGAAGGTTATGTTCGGTAAGTCTATTCCCTAAAGCTGCCGCATGGCTGTTATTAGCATCACTGGGATTGAAGAAACTGAGGAGCTCGGAAAGTATCTTGGTGTTAAATTGGGCATGGATCGAAACAAGAAGAGATACTTCTCACACATCATCGAGAGAGTCGAGAAGAAGCTCAGTAGTTGGAAGGCTAAAACTCTTAGTCTGGCCGGAAGAGTTACACTAGTGCAGGCCGTGATGACCTCCATTCCGGTATACCACATGCAGAGTAACTGGTTGCCGAGTTCAGTGTGCAACAGACTCGATCAGATAAATAAAAATTTTATCTGGTCGTCGGACATATCTAAGCGAAAAACCCACCTTGTGGGTTGGAATAAGATCCTACGCAGCAAAGAACACGGGGGCTTGGGGTTACGTGAAAGCCGAAAGAACAATATAACAATGTTGGCCAAGTCAGGGTGGAGATTGGCCACACGTGAAGAAACAATCTGGGGGCGTGTTTTTGAGGCTAAATACCTGAAAAAGGAAGATATATGGAGTCACAAACCAGCCACTACCATGTCGCGAACGTGGAAAGGAATAATAAAGAGCATGAACTCCATTAGAGGGGGAGTTAGATGGAGAGTGGGAGATGGCAAGACGATCTCGCTGTGGGATGACTCCTGGACCAAGAGTGGAAACCTTAGAGAGAAAGTTCAAAGCGGGATTCATATGGAAGATGAGGGCTTGAAAGTTGCGAGCATTATAAATGAAGAAGGCGTATGAAGCCTCGAGAAACTGAAAACATCGCTCTCGGAGGAGGTGGTTAACGAGATAAAAGCTGTACCGGTGCCTTATAATCGGAGTATGCAAGATAAAATTGTATGGAGAAGAGCAACGTCGGGTGCATTCAGTTGCGGAGAAGCTTATGAACTTTTGCGGGGAGAGAACGAACCGCCGGAGAGACAGTGGGAGTGGATATGGAAATTGCAAATCCCAAATAAGCTTAGATTCTTTGTGTGGCTAATACATCATAGCAGCCTCATGACAAATGCACTTAGAATGGACAGGAACATAAGCGAAACGGCAGTATGCGATCGATGCGGGGCAGCTCGAGAAGACATACTCCATGTTTTAAAGTTGTGCTCGCACTCCAGGAAAGTATGGGAACTTATTTTGCACAAAGAAGATCTTCCCCATTTTTATGCTTCACAAGGGGATGATTGGTTGAAAATGGATTGGAGAACCCGATTCAGGAAGAAACATGAACTGTGATGCAGCTGGGATACCATATTTGTAGCCACGTTGTGGTGCTTATGGAAGGCAAGAAATGGCTGGGTCTTCCGGGGCATATAAGACCATCCTCTTGCAACTGTGAAATAGACTCTTACGCTGGGAAGCGACATGGCGACCGTGGTGGTACCAAAAGGGAGGAAGATGAATATAGAAAAGTCGGGCGAAGTGACTGTACCACCGAGTGGTTGGGTCATACTGAACACGGACACAAGTCGTCGGGAACACACGCAGATGACGACGATAGGGAGATTGATTCGGGATGAACACGGAAGATGGAAAGGAGGGTTTGCGAAGAAATGTGGAGATGCACCTATCATGTTGGCGGAGTTACTTGGCCTGCGGGAGGGCCTGAAATTTGCATGGGAATGCCGGCTTGCTAAGATAATGGTGGAATGTGACTGTGAAGTGGCTGTGAATTTGGTTAAGACAGGAGATGTAGAAATCCACGCCTTCGGCAACGTTATTTTGGACTGCAGAGAACTGCTACGGAAGCCTTGGGAAATCACCTTGAGACATATCGACAGAGAGGCCAATAAACAGGCAGACTACCTCACGAAAATGGGGTACCTGCTCCGGGAAGATTATGCTGAATGGGATGAAGAGCCTATGGAGCTGAAGGTTTGGAGGGATAGAGGGGCCAGCATGTAGTCTGGGCCGTCTTCTTGTTAGAACAAAAAAAAGGGTTTATCTTTTGAAGATATAACTTTGATATTACGTGATGTCCTTGCATTAGCAGCTAAGCATTTTTTAAAGATGTTTATGACTAAAAGAGTAAATAAAACCCTAGCATTTTTTTATCTCTCTAAAATTCTATTTGCTCCCCAGACTAGCATAAATTTTGTCTTAATCATCGAATATTTCGATTTCTTCTCTGAAATTTTTCGATCTTACATTGTACATTAGCCGTGTAATGATTCATATGAACTAAGATGTAAGTTTTTGTTCAAGTATCGACCATGAAAAGGTAATGTTATACATATCTTTATCCAATGATAATTTATTTATATATCTTTTTGGTATTATAATTTTTTTTTCCATTTTTGATAGAGAAATATATTCTTTTGATGTTTTTGTTCAAATACCGACCGTGAGAAGGTAATGTTATACAACATATCTTTATCCAATGATAATTTATGTATTATTTATATATCTTTTTTGTTTTACAGTTTATTTCTCCATTTTTTGATACAGAAATACATTTTTTTAAAGTTTTTGTTCGAGTACCGATTGTTAAAAGGTAATTTTATACATATTTTTGTCAATTATAATTTATGTATTGTTTATATATATTTTTTTCATTATAGTTTTATTCTCCGTTTTTTTATAAAGAAATACATTCTTTTGAAATTTGTTCAAATACAAATTGCGAGAAGGTAATTTTATACATATTTTTATTCAATGATAATTTTTGTATTTTTTTTGTTGGGTGTATTGTTTATTATAGCATTTTTTAGACAAAAATTGTCATTAATGAAGAGGATTAGTTCAAAATTTAGGCATAGGAAGGGTTGATTCCTCGAATAGGAGATTCTTGGTACTTAGGCATGTTTATATATTTCATTTTACTTCAATTTTAATTTACATTATTCTTTTAATCAGTTTTGTATTCTTTTTATTTGTCTCATATTCTAATTTTGGCACTATATTTGTATTATTTTATTTTTTTTATTCCTTACCTTTATTTTAATTTTTTGAGGCCTTATGATAAGTGTTTCATTTTAATTTCTTTATTTTCGTGGTAATAGTTTTAGTGTACATGTACATGTAATGTAAATTTTTAATATACACCTCAATTGTCAAATTTATCACTGTCGGTAATACTTAATTAATATGTTTGAAAGTTTTAGATAAATCTTTTTTGTTATATAAGCTTTTAGGAAATTTTGGGTCATTTATTTTTTATGTAACGAATTGTAATTAGAGCAGTAAAAAAATTTATTGTGCTTTTACCAATAATTAGATTTTAACTTATTTAAAATATAAATATCTCTAAAGATATTTACACTGTTATTATTTTTAGGAAAATTACGAAAAATTACATAATTTTTTTTAAGGTCGTGCTTTTATATTTATCATTCACGTACCATCAAATTTCACATGATCAGATATCCAATGTACGATGAATTTCATTTTAGTTAATGATTGGTCCAAAGAGTAATTTCATTTTCAGGAGAGATTGAGTTTTGCACACACATAATTGTGAAGTTGGGCTCATGAAGACAATTAAAAATATTTTTTTATTGTTATACTAAAGTTATTTATACTACGTTTGATTCATTATATAACTGTTAATATTTCCGTGCAAAGTACGGGTTTTAGGCTAGTTACTTTAAAGCGGGCATGTAAATATGTTACAATGAATAAAGGGCAGTAAGTTTTACCAAATGTGAAAAGATGTCATGGCACTTGCATGGAAAAATAAATTGCTGCAACTCTAAAGTTTGGAAATTAAATAAACTATCTCTAGCTCTATTAAGGTTGAGAAGAAACTCATCTCCCGAATTCTATTTAAAAGTGACGACAATTTCCCGAGAGACACATGTGAAGAGAGATTCAGAACGTGGTCCTTCCATAGAAAAACAAATTGTGGCGGCGCTAAAGTTTAGAAATAAACTCTATCTCAAATTTGCATATCGGTGCAATCATAGATGAAATAAAAAACTCGTAACTACAGAAGAGGTATCAGGATGTATTCAATTAGATATTGAATAAAAGGAAGAAAGGAATCAAACAGAATAATCTAAAATTATGGACACAAAAACTGGAATTAGGCGCGACAAGGAAAAATTTTGCAATTGCGTAATCGATTTTCTTCTCAATGTGAATCTACCAAACATACATATAAGTTAAATAAATGAATGACATAAAAATTTTGATCATTCTGAACTATTGCGTTTTTTGGAGTTTGCAAATGAATTATAAAATGTTTAAGTTTGTAACTTCAACTATTATCTTGTAACAAAGTGCAATCTGATTTTAGTTATCATGTGACACGTGGAAAGAATTTTGTATACATGTACAATTTGTTAAAAAATAATAGTTGAGGCAACAAATTATACATTTTATAATTCAAATTACAAACATAAATAAATACAATAATTCATAATGTTAGAAATAATTATCAATAAATGAATTATATTGCAAACAACAACAACTCCCTATTTAAATAGGGAGTTTCCATGAGGATTACTAATTAGAACTAAGTAGTTGACATGTTCGGTCAACATAGTACAGTACTTATAAAATCACCATTCCACTCTGGTAATTTATTTTTTAATTTCCAACAATTATCTTGTTTTCCGATTGTATTTTATAATATTACACTTTTTCTCTATTTTTGTCTCATTGATCAATTTTCATCCAAATAAAATGGTTGACTGTTAAACAAATTGCATTTTTACCTCATTTTGTTCATTTATATTTCCAACCTAGCTACCTCAAATTATTCAAATTTTATGAATAGATTTATAAAACCACTTATTACATATAATAAGTTAAGTAATTTATTAATCAGCATATATTCATCCGGAAGCCTCTATAGCATAAAAGATCCAGTCAAGGGGGCTGAGAAATAAATTTATATTCTTTAAAGTTAACGTTCTTTCTGGTGTGATAATTAAAAGTTAAAAATTATTATTAGGAAAAAATTAATACTTAATTACTTGTGCTTCACATTGTTTTCCTCACCATAAAGGTTCTAAACATATAGCTGGCTACATTAATATGTATTCCTTTTCTATTGCAGCATATGCCTTTGGACCAAATCGGAATATGTAAAAGCTAATTAGTGCACAAATAATTAATTAATTAACACCTGAATTTATACGTCTCTATTTTAAATAATCAATTACAACTACTTTATAAAATAAATGTTATTATTTAATACATTTAAACCATCTTAATGTATATATTATTAATCGAAGTAAATTGGATAATTTATAAATTGAATCACTACAACAAAATATATATTTTAGGACACTTTTTTTTGGGATATATATTTTTTTTAAATGTCTGAAAAATTAATTTTTAGAATACTTACAAAATTTAGGACATTTATTAGATGTTGAAGCTTAAAAATCCCTCTAATTAATTTACTTACTCATTTAATTTGGTGGAATTTTTTAATCACGATGTCCACTACAAATATTCTATTTTTCTCTCTCTTTCTCTCTCTCTTTTTCTTTTTTAGGACTCTTTTTTTTAGAGTTCTTATTTCTTTTCTTTTGTCATGACAATAGAAAAAATTCTTTCCTCTACTCCATATGCGGCAAGATGATTCACATACTTTTACTCCAAAACCAATCAAGACGTCACTTTTGTTGGTTGTTATTTCGGTAATTAACATTTTACGTGTTTTTTTCTTTTATTTTGAGTTATATTAGCAAGTAGTTAATAGTTTTTTTTTTAAAACCAAAGGCCCCGAAGGCCAATACTTAAATTAAATCAGCAAGCTAGCAAAGCGTTAGAAGTATACAATGGAATATCGGAAGAGTCTACGCAAGCCGAAGCCGCATTATGAGCTAATAAATAGGCGACACAATTTGCACCACGTCTAATACTAGAAAAACGACAAGAACTCAAATTTGAAGCAATGCTTCTAATATCTGAAACCAAGTTACCAAGTGAGGAGAGTCCTCATCCTCGCCATGAAGTTTGTTGATGACACTCACGTTATCTCCTTCGATAATCACTCGATGCCAGCCGAAGTCCCGAGCGAGCTTTACGGTATCAAGAGCAGCAAGAGTTTCCGCCAACTTAGGATCAACCGAATGATTTCTACAGTCCTTTTCCCATCCAACGCAATCATCGTTCTCATTCCTAGCCACAACACCGATTCCGACAGCCCTTTCCTGTTTAAAGACCGCGCCATCAAAATTTATTTTAATCCAACCAGGAGGTGGCTTACTCCACTTCACAACAGCACTCACTTCTCCATTATCATCTATTTCCTCCTCTACAGTTGACGGTTGTGTGCGGAAGAGTCAGCCATTTCAACAACTTCATGGGCTGTTTACTTTGCCCCTCATTTCTGTTGGTATTTCTGCTATACCAAATCACCCATGCAATAGTCGCCATCCTTACACCATCTTCATCAGTCAACTCCTTCAAAGCTGTACAGACTCCCTCCACAAAATTAATTCCCATTCTTTCAATAGTGCGCCAAGGCAAGCGAGACAGCGGCCATATTTGACGAACCATGGGGCATGTAATTAATGCATGTCGAACATCTTCATCTTCATGATTGCAATGTATACAAACACTCAGGCACACAATGTCTTCTGTAGAGATTACTCCCAGTAGGTAGGATATCGGTACAACCCTCCGTACAAGAACATATGTACTTTAGGAATCGCCTTCAAACTCCAAATCAGTCTCCAGATCATTTCCCAAGCCCAATGCTGAACTCCTCCCTCTCCTTGCAATTTCCCTAGCCAACTGATAGGCTCTCTTAACTGTAAAACGTCCATCACTTGCATTCCCCCAAGCTAATCGGTCTTCTCTTCTAAAGTCCCCCATTGGTATGCTTAGAATCGCGTCAGCATCATCCCTCGTAAACGAGTTCAAGATAAGCTCCTCATTCCATTTGCTCGTTCCATCTATTAACAAATCAGAGATCCATTCCGGCCTCAAGAAAGCATCCTCGCGAAAAGACGGGCGGGAGCCTCCATTTTTTGGTAACCACTTGTCTCTCCACACATGAATGTTCTCCCCATTTCGTATACGCCAACACAGCCCTTCCTCCAGAATATAACGGGCCTGCCACAGACTTCTCCAAGTTTGGGATGGTGACCTCCCTAAACTCGCGTTCCAAATGTCGGATCTAGGGACATATTTGGCTTTAAAGATCCGTCCCACTAAACTCTCCGGATTACGAACAATACGCCATAACTGCTTGGCTAGCATAACCAAATTAAACAACTTCAAATCGCGGAATCCCATTCCCCCATCATCTTTCCTATCGCAAAGTCGATCCCAAGCTACCCAATGGATTCTGTTTTTCTCCTTACTATTCCACCAGAATTGTCTCATAATGGACTCCATATTTTGAATAATAGAATCTGATAGGAGGAAACAATTCATTGTATAGGAAGGTATAGCCTGCAGCACAACCTTAATCAGAACCTCCTTCCCTGCCGATGATAAAAATTTCCAAAAAACCTTGAGCTTTCCTCCTAACTTTCTCCACCAATCTGCCAAACACTCCTCTCTTTGATCGCCCAATGGAAGAGGGTAAACCCAAATAATTATCAAGCTTCTCCACTCGCCTAACCCCTAGCACGTCCGCCATAGCCTGCTGTAAACCAATCTCAACATTTTGGCTAAAGACAATTGATGACTTTGCCCCATTCATCGTCTGTCCTGAAATCCTCTCATACTCCTCCAACACCGATCGTATAGCCACCATCGCCTCCATCAAAATAGTGCCATATATCATCGTATCATCAGCAAAGAGAAGATATGACACCATAGGAGCCCCTCGACAAACCGCCACCCTTTTAAGTCCACCCAACTCCTTTTGTTCCTGCAAAAGGCCCGACAACACTTCTGCGCAGAGTAGAAATAAGTAAGGGGAGAGGGGATCCCCTTGACGGAGACCCCTCTCCGGGACAAGATATCCAAATTCACAACCATCTAAAAGGAAAGAGAAAGAAACAACAGTAACACAGGTCATTATATGATCAACAAAAAAGTGGGAAAAACTAATTTTACCAGAACCCCGCGAAGAAACCGCCATTCAACTCGGTCGTACAGTTTACTCATATCAAGCTTCAAATTAAAAAAGCCCTCTTTTCCTGCACGCTTGTTCTTAATACAGTGGTTTATTTCAAAAGCAACAAGAATGTTATCACTGATCAAACGATTGGTGATAAAAGCTGACTGACTCGGAGAAATAATTTGATCAAGGAAAGTAGTTAATAGTTAATGATGCACCAATTTTGTATTGTTTTTATTGATAGTTAAATGAAGATAGAAGGCATTTTTAGAAAAATAGAAGGCATTTTTAGAGAACATTTGTTAATCAGGTACGCTCCATGAGTTTCTAGTATGATGTAGGTGTTGTACTTGTATATTGTCTAAACCATTTGTTAATGAGGGAATCTTTCTGTATTTTTTTTTTTTTTGCAGTTTACTGAAGAAAATTGAAAGGAGGATTTCCCCACCATTGACAAGAGAAGGTAATTTTCTCGAAGTATTTTCATAAAAATATTTCAATGAATTTATTGAGCCTATTTTATCTTATTTTATCTAATTTGACAATTCTATTATTTAATTTTCTTGTTTTACATAGGAATAAATTTTCATATTCACTCGAAAAGAGGTTAGTAATATATTTCCCCATGAAATTTACTCCCTTACTCTCAAATCAATTAAATGTTAAAGTGTGATTTTTTTTATTATTATTATTTTTGCTTGTTGTCTTACTGTCTCTTGGTTATCTAAATTTACGCTTGCTCATTTGATGGACACTTATTTGTTCGACAATTTATGTGCTATTTGTGGGTAAAATAGATTATAAATGAAAGTTCACATACTGAATTGAAAAATGAGTGAAATATTGATCTATATATTATTTATTACTTTTGATATATAT
>JBBMKE010379305.1:0-12923 GCA_037834125.1 Lippia alba | reverse complement strand
CCCTAACAGACAAATAAGCACATAAAGAAGTGTTGCCTATGAACAAAATCATTTCGTTTATTATTCAAAGATTGTTTTTGATTTTACAAGGAATAAGTAAAGCACTAATTGCTTTAAGGGCACTATTTCTAACAGGTTATCCCGTTGACCCTTTTGCTAGAGTGAATTCACGATTCCTTCACCAGTATTTTAGTAACAAAAATGGTAGGGTGACACTTGCGAACATATCGTCCAGTTTACAGAATTTGGCTTCTAGGAGTGATGGCAAGGCATCGATGATTTTACAAGAATGTTCATTTTGTTTGTTTTTTCTACAATGTTGTTTCCACGCAACACCCTTAAGTTATGCTATGTAGATGAGTTAGAGTATATCAACCGATTCGCTTGGGGTGCTGCTGTTTATAACTTTTTGTTGTCACCAATGGAGATATTTAAAGCTGGGGGTAGACAGTTCCTTGATGGATGTAGTATGGGGCTGATGGTAAGAATTTATGTATTCTGTTATTTTGTATTGTTTACATATAAGCTGTGAAGTGTTTGTCCTTTTAATCCTGGTATCATGTTCTACACTCAGGCTTGGTTTCATGAGCATTTTCTCTCATATGGGAAACACGTGGTGTTGCAAGTTTTACCACATTTTTTGAAGTGGAAGAAATCTTGCCTGCATAGAAAAAAGCAATCGAACAGACTTTCAGCAAGCTGAGAATCTCTGACATAAGCACACATTATGATTGAAAACCTTATGTATGCATGGATTATTCAAAACTAGACGCTTATATCAAACCTGCTTGCAATTGCATCCAATTAAAGATGTTGACAAGAAGGAGCATAGTTTGTTGGAATGTGTAGATCATGTAACAGAGTGTGCATTTGAAAATGAAGTTGATGATGATGTTGATAGGTGTGATTCTAAAGGTGAAGAATAAGGGGTAGCATAGGAGAAGGGTGGTAAAAGAAAAAAAGTGAACTAGCCAGCAAAGTCTAGTAAAATAAAAAAGAAGGGTATTGCTGATGAGGTGTCTAAGGAGGAGACGAAGGAAGAGGAGGTGAAGGCTGATGAGGAGGAGAATGATGGAGTGGATGAGATAGCTGAAGAGGATAAGAAGGATGGAGTGGATGAGATGACTGAAGAGGATGAGGGAGATAATGAGGGGGATAATAAGGAGGAGAAGAAGGATGAAGATAGGGTGAAGCATAAAAGTGAGACTCTGCGGAGAAAATGATTTGTGATGTTTTAGTAAACTTGTACAAGGTCCTGGAAAATGATCAGTACAAGGGAGATTATTCAAATGATGAGGGTAAGGGAGTTGTTGGGGCTGATGAGGGTAAGGGTGTTGTTGTTGTTGATGAGGTTGATCGATTGGCGGTGGGGGCTTGTTCATCAAGATGCTGCTGAGCTCCCTCATGAAGCAATTCATCAAGTTTTGTTGAGTGATGATGATGATGACGACAACAACATACATCTTGTTCCCAATGAATTAAGGTCGTTCTTCGGTAAAAAGGACTTTGAGGGTGTGCATCTTTGAATGATGAAGCCATTGCAATGATTTATGGGTTGATTGATAACTATTTTGAGGCATTGAAATAAGTTGTATTTATTGCGTAATTATTTTAGGAATTTGTAATTCAGTTTTGTATCAATGAGTAATTTTACCTCAATTTTTTTCCAATGATAAAGTGGTATTTGTATGCGGCGATGAAACAAGGGTGTTTGTTACTAATATTATAAGGTTGCTATGGGGGCAGTCTATGAATCAGCGAGTGTATGAGGCCTATTTTGATACTTTGATGGGTGATGACTTCATTCCTCAAAAACCACACAATATATATTGCATTTCCCCGTTTCTGATGCAACATATAATAGCTATATTGAAGCGATCAGGGCAAAATCACAATATGACGGTGAGGAAGATGGGCAAATTTCTTGAGAATACGGAGTTGAGAAATCATTACTTGCTGCAATTGGAAAGTCTTGACCACAATGTCAGGAACAATTGCATATACATTATATTTCCATTGCACACTGGACATCACTAGCACTTGGTTCAGTACGATACCAGGGAGATGAAGTTCACTTCATACAACTTTATGCCTTTGGCTAGATCACGTCAGGTGGAGAAGATATGAGGTGGTTTCATGAAATGTTATTGGGCATATAACGGATATTCCGTATTTCGAGGAGCAAACAAGTACCCCGGAGCCGTTAATTTTTGTACTCAAGCAGCAGACAACTTAGACTGTGGGGCCTTTATTTGCTTTTACGTGGAGTTACTTGCAAAGCAGTCCCTAAATTTTCAAAAAATTTCTTACGCAGTCCCCATCGCTGATTACCTTGTGCACATCGCCAACGCTTTATTGAAATAAGGTTACTACGGGCTTGCATCAAGAAACAAATAATTTCTTACATTTTAATTGTTCTATTTCTTTGTTTATGTGGAATTCCTTTCACTGAATTTGTTGAATGATAAGTACAATATGTGTCATTAAATGATGTATTTGCTTAGTGATGCGTGTAATATGCGTAATTAAATTAAGAGTTTGTAGGTGGGGACTGAAATATGCGTAATTAAATCCAGAGTTTGTAGAGTGGGGATTGAAATATGCGTAATTAATTTCAGGGTTTGTAGATGGGGGACTGAAATATGCGTAATTAATTCCAGACTTTGTAGAGTGGGGACTAGAATACGCATAATTAAATCCAGAGTTTGTAGAGTAGGGACTGAAATATGCGTAATTAAATCCAAAGTTTGTAGAGTGGGGACATGAATATACGTAATTAAATCCAGAGTTTGTAGAGTAGGGACTGAAATATACGTAATTACTTCCGGAGTTTGTAGAGTGGGGCCTGAAATATGCATAATTAATTCCAGAGTTTGTAGAGTGGGGACTGGAATATCCGCAATAAAATCTAAAGTTTGTAGAGTGGGGACTAGAATATGCGTAATTAAATCCAGAGTTTATAGAGTAGGAACTGAGATATGCATAATTAAATCCAGAATTTGTAGAGTGGGGACTGAAATATGAGCAATTAATTCCAGAGTTTGTACAGTGGGGCCTGAAATATGTGTAATTAAATTCAGAGTTTGTAGAGTGGGACTAAAATATGCGTAATTAAATCTAGAGTTTGTCGAGTGAGGACCGAAATATACGTAATTAATTCCAGAGTTTGTAGAGTGGGTCCTGAAATATGCGTAATAAAATCTAGAGTTTGTAAAGTAGAAGTGAAACATTCCTTACTCTAGTGTATATAGATTTATGTGATACCTACTAATCAAGTCTAACATTGAAATCATACATGTTCATGTAATATTATACAAATCTAACATTGAAGTCATACATGTTCATGTAATATTATACAAATCTAACATTGAAGTCATACATGTTCATGTAATATTATACAAGTCTAACATTGAGTCATACATGTTCATGTAATATTATACAAGTCTAACATTGAAGTCATACATGTTTATGTAATATTATACGAGTCTAACATTGAGTCATACATGTTCATGTAATATTGTACAAGTCTACATTGGAGTCATACATGTTCATGTAATATTATACAAGTCTAACATTGAAGTCATACATGTTCATGTAATATTATACAAGTCTAACATTGAAGTCTTACATGTTCATGTAATATTATTCAAGTCTAACATTGAAGTCATATATGTTCATGTAATATTATTAAACTCCGGAATTAATTATGCATATTTCAGGGCCCACTCTACAAACTCTAGAATTAATTAAGCATATTTCAGTCCCCATTCTACAAACTCTGGAATTAATTACGCATATTCCACGCACCACTCTACAAACACTGGGATTAATTATGCATACTTCAGTCTCCACTATACAAACTCTAGAATTAATTACGCATATTCCACGCACCACTCTGCAAACTCATGATTTAATTATTCATATTTCACGCACCACACTACACACTCAGGATTTAATTAAGCATATTTCAGGCCCCACTTTACAAACTCTGAAATTAATTACGCATATTTCAGTCCCCACTCTACAAACTCTTGAATTAATTACGTATATTTCAGTCCTCACTCTACAAACTCTGGATTTTATTACGTATAATTCACGCACCGCTCTGCAAACTCCGGATTTAATTACGCATATTTAACGCCCCACTCTACAGACTCTGGAATTAACTATGCATATTTCAGTCCCCACTCTACAAACTCTATTTAATTACGCATATTTCACGTACCACTCTACAAACTTTGGATTTAATTACGCATAATTCACGCACCACTCTACAAACTCTGGATTTAATTACGCATATTTCAGGCCCCACTCTACAAACTCTGGAATTAATTATGCATATTTCAGTTCCCACTCTACAAACTCTTGAATTAATTAAGCATATTCCACGCACCACTCTACAAACTCTGGATATAATTACGCATATTTCAGTCCCCACTTTACAAACTCTAGATTTAATTAGGTATATTTCACGCACCACTCTACACACTCAGGATTTAATTAAGCATATTTCAGTCCCCACTCTACAAACACTGGATATAATTATGCATATGTCAGGCCCCACTCTACAAACTCTGGAATTAATTACGCATATTTCAGTCCTCACTCTGCAAACTCTAGATTTAATTATGCATATTTCAGGCCCCACTTTACAAACTCTGGAATTAATTACGCATATTTCAGTCCCCACTCTACAAAGTTTGGAATTAATTATGCATATTTCCAGCTCCACACTACAACCTCTGGAATTACGCATATGTTAGTCTCCACTCTACAAACTTTGGATTTAATTACGCATATTTCATTCCCCACTCTACAAACTCTGGAATTAATTACGCATATGTCAGTCCCCACTCTACAAACTGTTGAATTTATTACACATATTTCAGTCCCAATTCTACAAACTCTGGAATTAATTATGCATATTTCAGTCCCCACTCTACTAACTCTGGATTTAATTACTTATATTTCACGCACCACTCTACACAGAATTTCATTTGTGAATATGTAACCCCCCACTCCACTGTATCTGGGGTTCATTTGCGAATATGTACCGCCCCACTCGACTGTATCTTTGATGCATGATAGGTGTCGAGGCGACCAATAATAAAATCCCAAGTACCAAATACAAATAAATTGTAGATAGTGGTAAAAATGGTCGATCCACGAGGATTGGACGATATTGTGACTTTCAATTAAGCCAAGGAACAAAAATAAATAATAACAAGGGGGGTTTGAGATTATGAACTAAAATAACAACGATTGAACTAATGGTGAAGTAAATAAAACGAGAGTAACTAAGGAAGCAAATAAAAGAACTAAACACAGTAAACACTTAGAATAATTCAGTAGATAACAAATAACGAGAATTTTCCTACACATGCATCAGATTATGATCATTGATAGGGTAATTAATTTTGCGTTAGACTAGCTATAGTCACCAAGTCCTCTCTGGCTCCCTCGTTTTTTCTTACTTTTTAGAACGACCAAAAGAAACTCCTAATAATCGTCCCCAAATTAACCGATAACCTATCAGAAACACTCTTTCTAAGATTCAATCGGATAATTGCTTTACATACTAAAGAAACACTAGCCCTAACCAACTAAGTAAAAACTCCTACTTCGCCTAATTAGACCATAATATTCCACAACAAAAAATATGCCGAACTTAACAACCTAGTGTTGATTGCCACTTTGATAATCGCCCGACTAGACTCTACCAAACGATTAATTAGTTGTATGTGAATTGCTTATCCTAAGATTCGACGTCTTAAATTAATCAAAGAATAAGACAAACACAATAACGTTAAATCAGAAATAAAACGGATAACTTGATTAATAAACCCAACAAGATTATCTCACACAACCCTAATCATATTTGGAAAATTTCAACTAAAATGAAACTAGAAAATCACTAACAAAGGAAATTAATAAAGTTTAAAAACAAATCAAAGGAGCAAAACTAAAAAAAAGGTATGAACCCCTATGCTCCTCCGTCCTTCTTGTATTTGTAGCTTAAGATGGCTGATGTCTTCCCACTTTCTATTCCCCATGTTCTCCTCTCCACGTTTTCTCATCAATTTGGAATAATACTGCCCCAAGTAATGCCCATCTTGTAACCGCCTAAATATGCAGCCGCTCTCCATTGTATGAATAGCACTGATGGTCATCAATCCTTGCCCACGTTTCTAATTTATTCCAGCCATTAACTCCACTTTGTAACATCCCAATTTTTGCCATTATTGTGAGAACATGTTTTGCCCCATTAACTTATGCTTTTAATTCTTCATAACCAAAGTTGGGGCTTGTTTAACTCTTTGCACTGTGGAGACCAATCAAATTTGGGCTTCCTTTATTAAATGGCATGGGCCACATGCCTACCTTCAATTATTCCAAGGGAAATGGACTACTCGGCTTTTTGTTGTTAGGCCGCCATCTTGCATGAATGTTGCTATAAAATCCAAAAATTTGGGCAGGCCCACTTGTTCCTACAGGGGAATACAAATTAGTTCAATTTTCACAATTAAGCCAAATAAAGGGGGAAAATATAATGATGATAAACCGAATAAATTTGTAAATATGCAACGTATCAATTCCCCCCCACACTTAGTTCATGCTTGCCCTCAAGCATAAACTAAGATTAAAGATAAGAGAGAAATTTGACTCTATTCAATCAAAACATGAAATGGGCAATGTAAACTAGGAATGAAAGCATAATTTTTGCCCTACACTACCAAATAATGAACCAAATGCAATAAGAGTCTCACAAAAGAAAACACAATGCCCGGTCACCATCTTAAGCACATGCATGATTTACCAAAGTTGAATTATAAACAATTTAATTCTAGATTATAATTCAACTTATGAGATGACCGGTATGCATAAGGAAGTTTCAAGTGAAATAGTAGTTGTGGGGAATTCGGGTTATTCACAATTAATCATTAGAAACTTTAGCTAGGATTCGCTTGAAATGTCATTGGCCTTTTGACGCGAATGCAAACATTTGTGATGAATGCCATCCGGTTACTCGACCAATCACAACCTCAAGTGGCTTTGCCTTACTCATAATTACCCCTTTTTATTATGATAAATCACTTATTTAGTTGGGTAATCAGTAGAGTATTCAAAATTTGCCTCACTCGTCGAGATCATTTGGGACCGTTTTACGTTAACACAAGCATTTGTGATGAATGTCACCCGGTCACTAAGCCCCATTTAATCTTTTTGACGGATTTTTGGCGCTGCATATAATAGATCATACCACTTAACTTCCAGTTTAAATTATATCCCTAACTCTGCCACATAGTCCCAAAATCAAATGAAAATTCAAATTACATACCAAATTCAACTTAAGCTTCATACTTTTTTATTCAAGAAATGGTGTCATTTTAATCACACAAGCTTAACTCTCTAGCCATTTAAAATCGGGCATGCAATTTCTAGAATGTGAGAATATCATCAACATGTAGCCAGTATTAAGCATGTAAGACTCGACCATAGTTCCATATAGTTTTCAAAATTTCAATCCATCATTGCCTAAATCGTGAAAATTCATCAAATAGGGATCAAATTTGGTTATATCTTATCTCCTAATGATGCATAAAAGGCGGCACAACACTAAATTTACTATTCACAACCACAATTCTCAGAATTTCATACCATGATCAGCTCAAATATTCTCCAAAATCATGCAAAAATGAAAAAATTTTCTCATACAACCCTAAGATAATCCAATATCCCCCCTTAAATCATATGTTGTCCTCAACATAAAAATAAAGATCAGATGTAAACAGAGGACTTCCCTGAACCCGGGGGGCATGATGGTCGGGGTCAGACACGTGGTATCTTGTCTATGATCATGATCAGCCTTAGTTAATAGCATTCTGCTATTTTTTCCAATTATTTTGTCAGTGGGTTGTCCTGGAATGCCACATGAGGTGTTAGGCTATCGGAGTCGCGGCCGAAGATGGATGCACGATGCTGCGTCTTTTGTGTGAGGGTTCTGCGATAATGGTGGTGGCGATGTAAGGGCGTAGAGATGGTGGTGCCAGCTGCGGTAGAATAGCAGAGGAATGGGTATTATATCTCTTACGGACAATGGCCACTCTGAAGACATCTCCACCTAGGATTCTATGATTAGGATTGTCAATTGGGAAAGTAATGAAGTATGGGAATGGTTTAGAGGTTTTGGTGTAAGTTGTGGGATTGAGGCGGCTCGGGTTGTTGTAAAAAGGTTTACGCAGTGGGTCGCGGGTTAGGGTAATTCAGGCTATTCAAAACGGATCTTTGGCCCTGACCGTGACCATACTCAACCTGCTTCATAGTAACACTAAGACCAGTTTCACCAACTCTATTTGTACTAATGTTTTCACCCCTTCCCCCACACTTATCCAAAAATATGACCGCCAAATGTACCTGCAAACACAAGAGGAAGTATCACTACCGGACGAGAGAAAATGAAATAAAATGAAAATAAATGAAACTAAAGCAAAGAAATAAGACTTGAGTTGTCTCCCAATCATCGCCCTTGTTTAACGTCATGGACTCGATGTGTCATCTTTGTGCACTTAAGCTTCTAGAGGAGGATCCTCTAGATTGATCCCTTCAACTATGTGCGGTGCAAACCCTTCATAAAAGGGTTTCAAGCCATGCCCCTTCACTTCACTATCCGAATTTGCAATCAATCGATCAGGGGGCTTAAGGATCTTCTTTTTCAATGTCTCCATTATAGGTGGGTCTAGATAGCGTTGTGCTTCTGTGAGTTGGGCAAGTTCCCAAAGTATTCTATTCTGAGCCATATCCTGACTGTGATCTTTGGCAGGAAAGTGATCAGGTTTCATCTCAGTCTGCTGTGCAACTACAAACTCTTTTTCAAAATCTACATCAGAATCCAGCTCAAACAATTTTGAACTTTGGCCAACTTCAGCTTGCTCCTTCCTTTGTCTACCCTACTTTCTAAGTCTCCTTATGATTTTCTAGATCTCGAGGTGGTATGAGGCAAGTTGTCCTGCACGAAGGTTCCTAGGCATAAGAAAAGAAACAAAATCAATTAAAAACCAATCCCCTGCAACGAAGCCAAAAATTGATGGGTGTCTAGGCCACCAATAATAAAATCCCAAGTACCAATACAAATAAATTGTAGACAGTGGTAAAAATGGCCGATCCACGAGGATTGGATGATATTGTGACTTTCAATTAAGCCAAGGAACAAAAATAAATAATAAGAAGGGGGTTTGAGATTATGAACTAAACTAACAACGATTAAACTAATGGTGAAGTAAATAAAACGAGAGTAACTAAGTAAGCAAATAAAAGAACTAAACACAGTAAACACTTAGACTAATTCAGTAGATGACAAATAGCGGGAATTTTCCTACACATGCATTAGATTATGATCATTGATAGGGTAATTAATTCTGCGTTAAGCTAGCTATAGTCGCCAAGTCCTCTCTGGCTCCCTCGTTTTTTCTTACTTTTTAGAACGACCAAAAGAAACTCCTAATAATCGTCCCCAAATTAACCGATAACCTATCAGAAACACTCTTTCTAAGATTCAATCGGATAATTGCTTTACGTACTAAAGAAACACTAGCCCTAACCGATTAAGTAGAAACTCCTACTTCGCCTAATTAGACTGTAGTATTCCACCACAAAAAATCAGCCGAACTTAACAACCTAGTGTTGATTGCCACTTTGGTTAATCGCCCGACTAGACTCTACCAAACGAATTAACTAGTTGTATGTGAATTGCTTATCCTAAGATTCGACGTCTTAAATTAATCAAAGAATAAGACAAACACAATAACCTTAAATCAGAAATAAAATGGATAACTTGATTAATAAACCCAACAAGATTATCTCATACAACCCTAAGCATATTTGGAAAATTCCAACTAAAACGAAACTAGAAAATCACTAACAAAGGAAATTAATAAAGTTTAAAAACAAATCAAAAGAGCAAAACTAAAAGAAAGGGATGAACCCCTATGCTCCTCCATCCTTCTTGTATTTGTAGCTTAAGATGGCTGATGTCTTCCCACTTTCTATTCCCCATGCTCCTCTCCACGTTCTCTCATCAATTTAGAATAATAATGCGCCAAGTAATGCCCATCTTGTAACCGCCTAAACATGCAGCCCCTCTCTATTGTATGAATAGCACTGATGGTCATCAATCATTGCCCACGTTTCTAATTTATTCCAGTCATTAACTCCACTTTGTAACATCCCAATTAGTGCCATTATTGTGACAACGTGTTTTGCCCCACTAACTTATGCTTTTAATTCTTCAAAACCAAAGTTGGGGCTTGTGTAACTCTTTGCACCGTGGAGACCAATCAAAGTTGGACTTCCTTCATTAAATGGCATGGGCCACACGCCTACCTCCAATTATTCCAAGGGAAACGGACTACTCGGCTTTTTGTTATTGGGCCGCCATCTTGCATGGATGCTACTATAAAATCCAAAAATCTGGGCAGGCCCACTTGTTCCTAAAGGGGAATACAAATTAGTTCAATTTTCACAATTAAGCCAAATAAATGGGAAAAATTTAATGATGATAAACCGAATAAATTTGTAAATATGCTACATATCAATACATTTGCGAATATATAATGCCCCTTTCCACTGTATCTGGGGTACATTTGCGAATATGTAATGCCCCTCTCCATTGTATCTAGGGTACATTTGCGAATATATAACTTCCCACTCCACTATATCTGGGGTACATTTGCGAATATGTAATGCCCCTCTCCATTGTATCTGGGCTACATTTTCGAATATGTAACTTCCCACTCCACTGTATCTGGGGTACATTTGCGAATATATAACGCCCCACTCCACAAACTCTGGGTACGGCAACACACTTATATTCTCAACATCCCCACTTCTACAGATCTACATATCTCTTATAGTGGATCATTTATATATGCTTTTGCTCTCACGGATCTGTGCATAGCTGCTCTCACTTTCTCAAATGGGCAAACTTGCAATACGCTGATCCATGCAAGCGAAGCACACTTAATTGAATCTAGGCCCAGATCGGTGAAAGTTGAATCAAAAGGGGATGAATGTTGACTTGTTGTGTGTGATAGGTTTGATATGATGAATGTTGGAGTATGTTGATGATGTTCAATAATTAAATTGTCGTTTCTTGCAAAAGCATGATATTTATATTGATCTATTAATATTACATTTCCCTTTCAAGAAATGCAATGTAAGAAGTGCTCGCAACTTGTTCGGCTAAATGCCTAAGAGAGTAGACATTACAAACTCAGCTTTCAACTCCAAATTTTCAAGGCGTGACTCAACAAACCCAGCTCTCAAGTCCAAATGTTCAAGGTGTGACTTTATAAATCCAGCTTTTAACTCCAACTATTAAAGGCGTGACTCTACAAACACAACTTTTAACTAGAAATGTTCAAGGCGAGATGATGAACAACACAATGTACACTGCAAAATACAATATTACATGCTCGTTTAAATAATGGATTACAACTGAAGGTGAATATATTACCAAAAATGAAGAATCACTCATAATCTCACACAACTAAGAATCAAATAAAGCGTAGTACTAGGAAGGCTAGCCAAGAGACAAGAAGAATAGCTGCAAAAAAAAAATACACTTCATCTTTAGAACTCTGATTTCAGCGTCCCGGTCAGTGACCTATTTGTGATAGCTGGAGATAAGTAATCTCAGGGGTCGGTTCCGGATCAAGTCATACTCACATCCTAGAATATTCCTTGGACATTTAGCAAACCTCCGATGAGGATTTTCGGCACTCTTGGAAGTGAAAACACGGGCAGCAACACCATAATATAACAGAACGGGGCTCGACTTAATCTGTGCCGATGAAGTTGCTGGAAACATATTGACAGTGTGATTTGTCCCATTAACAACCATCGAAGCATTACTTCGTATAAAGAAACAAAAAAAACAAAATACGATAAAACAAACTCAGACCCATTTCAGGGAACAACAATGCAAAGATATTAGATTTTAAATGAAATGTAACATAACAAACCAAACAAATTAAGCACACATAAATCACGACATAATACAACATTGATGAATTTTGTATGGCAAAACGTCTCATACTGTCACACTCCAAATTTATTAACTAAATATTAAACTATACATAAATATTAAATTTTAAATTTTGTTACTGACTTGAGATTTAATTGTAGCGGTACCAACTTGTAGGAAATAGTTATATTGTGTACAATAGTCTCGTTTACTTTTAGTAGAATAAAATAGTATTAGATTTTTATACTTAACTCTATATAATATTCTAGATAAAACAATAGTTATTCTCTGGATATATTAAATTCTTTAGGGAGTAGATATTAGCGCTTAAATATTTACAAAAGACTGATACCTAACGTAAAGGATATCTAGCCTCATAAATGACAGATTCTAATTTTAAAGAATATTCTAGACATTAAATTAGAACTATGATAAACTTCTGTATAGATATTAAGATAAAAGAAATTTTAATTATAAACTTAAAAGAAAAGGGAGGCGTGTCATCGCAAGAGCCATTCTTATCGCTTTTCTGCATGAGGAATATTCTCATGTTACATGCACGGTCCCACGTTATTAACCTATAATCTACAAGTTATGCAAGAGTTCCACGAATCAAACCTATATGGTAGGCGATCTTCTCTATGAATAAATAATTAATATAACTCCCCTATAAATAGAGTCTCAGTTCTATTAATTACACTCAACCAAAGAAGGTGAGTCTGAATTCAATTCTCAATTTTCTCTTTCATACAACTTATACGGAAGTCAAAGATTTTCTCTTTCATCATCATAACGTCCCAATTGAATTCTAAGTCTGTATATATATGCATTATTATTATTATTATTATTATTATTATTATTATTATTATTATTATTATTATTATTATTATTATTATTATTA
>JBBMKE010379194.1:0-12924 GCA_037834125.1 Lippia alba | reverse complement strand
GTCTATCCTTTCCTCCCCGACCACGTCCGGCAGCCATCGTGCCGACCGCCACACCAATCTCATCTTACAATCCCCAGGGCTCGTATGGACATGCACCGCATGGTCCTTGGGCGTACCCACCCCCACCCCCACCACCAGGATATTATCAGATCCCGTATTATCCGCCGCTTCCACCACAAGGGTACCTACAATGGCCGGGGGCAGGGCTTGGGGACGTAGCTCGAGAAGAGGAGGCCGAGTCGGGTCAGGGGCGCAACCCTGATAAGAGGCCTATCGATGGGAATCGATCCCCCAGGAATCCTCCCAGGAAAAGGCCAAATGACCGGAGGGTTTCCCACGTCGCCGGGACAACAAGTGAATACCGAGCCAGATCTCTAAGAGGGAGTAGGGCCACAGAACCCCGGGCCCTACATATCTTCGATTGCCTCGGAACTCGGGTGAACCCCGATCAACGACTGGCAAATCGCAGTTTTCTAGTTGGGAGGGAGGATCTAAGGAACCGTCTACTCGCCAGGAAGAGGGAACCCCTGGATCTCCCAAGCCCGTCGATAACCGGCATATCCTTATCGAAGACGATTATGACGATGTCTTCCTCCGACAAAGAGCTCCTAAGCACAGGAAAAACATTGACGTCCCGCCACACTGGCAGGGATATAGGAGCATCAGGGAAACACGATCACCGTTTTGCAAAGCCATCAACTCAGCAATGGCCGAAAACAAGATGCCCACCAACTTACTACCTCACAATGGGACCTCCGATCCCGAGCGTTATGTGGATCGATTCGAGATCGAAGTCAGCATCTTCGGACACTCCTCGGACGTCTGCGCTAAGATTTTCGCTACAACCCTCGAGGGGCCGCCCAGGACTGGTTCTCCAGGTTGCCCCCAAGGAGCATAAATACCTACGATGAGTTAGTCGAGCAATTCATCTCCCACTTCTCCTCCGTCAAAGGAGAGAAACTCCCCTCGACCTACTTATACAATCTCATGCAAAGAGAGGAAGAAACGCTGTGAGATTTCTTCAATAGATTCTCTCGAGTAGCGGTTCAGGTCAAAACGCCCAGCATAGATATGCTAACTAATGCTCTCCACTCGGCCATCCGCAACAAAGATTACACGAATCAGTTCATCATTCAGAGACTGAAGTCGATCGCCCGGATGCCCGAGATAGCCGGCGACTGGATGAGAGTCAAAGAGGTCGAGATAAATCAGCACAACGAATCAAGGTGCAAGAATGAGTCTATTTGACCTCCAAAGGGTGATGTCTCACGTGACCCACGACCCAGGGTCGAGCAGGGATCAGGGAGTGGGTCCAAGAAACGTTTTACTCCCTTGGCCAGAGGCATTGAGGAAATATACAATATCTCGAACAAGAAGCTGTTCAATAATCCTAAGCCGATAAAAGAGACTCAAAAGACCAAAAACTCTAGGAAGTATTGCAATTTCCACCGACAATCCGGGCACAACACTGCCGACTGCCATGCGCTCAAAGAAGAAATCGAGCACTTGATCCAAGGGGGCACCTCCAAGAGTTCGTCAAAAGGATCGACGACTTAGCCGTTCACACCGAAGAAAGAGTGGAAAACAGCCCCCTAGAGCTCGGAATGCCAAGTAACCGGTGGAAAGGGAAGCTCACAACCTCCCCTGCCAAGGTCAGATTGATATGATTACGGGAGGGCCCGCGAGCGGTGACACAAAAACCGCTCGAAAGTGGACCCGACTAGCAGTGCAGAGGAATTATACTGGCCCTCGAGAAGTGATGATAATCGTGCCCAAAAAATCATGGCTTGAGAAAGAAATTACCTTCACCGAGGAGGATCTACTGGACGACCACCCGCTCGAAGAATCTCCTAGTTGCCCCATGGTTGTGACCCTTGATGTTGCCAACTTCGCGGTTACAAAGACCCTAATCGATAACGGGTGCTCGACGAATACCATCTTCCTCTCCACTCTAGAAAGGATGAAGCTCCATAAAAATGTCCATCTAGAAGCCATCAAGACTCCCCTCACCAGTTTTGGCGGAGCCGAAGTGTACCCCAAGGGTCGAATCCGGTAGGTAACCTCCATGGGAACTCTCCCTCAGCCTTTAACATCATCTTTGGACGGCCAGGGCTCATAGACTTCAGAGCAATCATATCCACCTACCACCAAGTTGTAAAGTTGTCGACCCCTGAGGGGATCGGAGAGGTCAGGTGTGATATCCCGACAGCGTGGTCATGCTACTCTGTCTCGATGGAGAAGGTCAAAATGCCAAATAGAAACAAGTCATCCCTGGAATAGCCTTGCCCAATCTCGAAGAGGAGGATTTAATCGACCGCGACCTTCGCGACCCAGAAAGATCCCACCACATGGCTTCTGCTATAGCTGCAAAGAGGAGAAAATTGCTTGATACAAAGATCGAAGCCACTAACAAAACTTAGGCAATCGTGCTCGTACCAGACGATCCCGAGAAAACAACCAATGTTGGAGTCCCAAGAAAAAGAAAGGAGATCGAGCACTGTATGTTAATCCAGTTCCTTCAAGAGAATGCCTACGTTTTCGCATGGAGCGCTTCCGATCTAGAAGGAGTGGACCCCAGTGTCATAATGCACCACCTGAAAGTCGACCCCACCTTCAAACCCATAAAGCAGAAGTTGAGAAACCAAAGCGCCAGTCGAAACGAAATCATCGAGCAAGAAGTAAACAAGCTATTAGAGGCAGGATACATTACCACCCTAAAAGTATGTTGAGGTGTTGTGCAACGTGGTGTTAGTGGCCAAAACCGGCGGAAAATGGAGGATGTGCAACGATTTCACAGACTTTAACAAGGTATGTCCCAAGGACCCTTACCCTCTTCCCAGAATCGACCAGTTGGTTGATTCGACTGCCAGATGCAGATTAATGAGTATGATGGATGCCTTCCAAGGCTACTATCAAATATTTATGGCCCCTGAGGACGAGAAGAAAACGGCTTTCATATATTGCTTTTGCGTAATGCCCTTCGGACTTAAAAATGCCAGAGCCACGTACTAGAGATTGGTCAACAGGGTCTTCGAAGAGGAGATAGGCAAAACGATGGAGGTGTATGTGGACGATATGATCGTCCGAAGTCAAAAATCCTACGACCACTTGAAAGATTTGGGGAGAGCCTTCGACCTCCTCCGGAAATATAGATTGAAGCTCAACCCCAACAAGTGCATGTTCGGGGTCGAAGGAGGAAAATTCTTAGGGTACATGGTCAGCCATCGCGGCATAGAAGTAAACTCTGAAAAGATCAAGGCCATCACGCTCCTATATTGACCCCAGACCATCCGAGAAGTATAAAGTCTGATCGGGAGGATCATCTTCCTCAATCGTTTCATATCTCGATCCGCAGAAAAAAAACCTCCATTTCTTCAAAATCCTCAGGAATATCAAAATTTTTGAATGGACGGAGGAATGTGATCGAGCATTTGAGGAATTGAAAGCCTATCTAGAATCTCCCTCTGCTCGCGAAACCCGAGCCTGGGGAAACTCTTTTCGTATACCTGGCGGTGTCTGACTAAGCTGTCAGCTCGGTCCTAGTAGCCATTCGAGATAGAAAACACATGTTGGTATATTACGTAAGCAAAGTCTTACATAGAGTAGAGGTGAGATACCTGGAGATCGAGAATTTTGCACTCGCACTTGTCACCACAGCCCGAAAGCTGAAACCATACTTCCAGGCCCATCCGATCATCGTTCTGACCGATCAACCTTTAAGGCAGGTGCTCGAAAAGCCAGATGTAGCGAGAAGAATCGCCAAATGGGTGGTTGAGCTTGGACAGTTCGAAATCCATTATCAGCCCCGAACGGCCTACCAATCCTAGGTACTAGCGGATTTTCTAATCGAGAAAGGAGGAGCTCCAGCAATCGAAGCACCCCACGCAGATACAAAACCTTAGACCCTATCAGCAGATGGCTCATCGACCACACTTGTGGGAGGAGTAGGCGTGTCCTTCCGGAACCCTGATAGAAATGAGCTCGATTTGCTTGCATTTCCCCACAACCAACAACGAAGCGGAATATGAAGCACTGATCGCCGGGATGAAAATTGCCCGAGAAAATAGGGTCGAGAGGGTAATCACCCTCATAGATTCCCAACTGGTTGCCAGCCAATTCGCCACGACCTACAAAGCTCGTGAAGAGGCCATGGTCAAGTATCTTGCAAAAGTAAAGGACCTTGCAGCTAAATTCCAAGATTTTAAGCTCGAGCAGGTCCCGCATGAAGAGAACGAGCGTGCGAACGCGTTATCTAAGGTTGCTAATAGACTCAGAGGCACTAGAGATCGAGCAATTACATTCCCAAGTACTAGTTCCCGAGTGATCGATCAAGAAGGAAGCCAAGTAATGACCATCGACCCTAGGGAACCTTGCTGGCTCGATGTGATCATCCTATTTCTAAGGGACATAATTCTTCCCAAAGATCGAATGGAGCGCCGCCGAGTTGTAGTTCAAGCCGCCGACTACGTACTCGACCAAGATGGAAAGCAATTTAACAGATCTACAACCGACCCGCCCAAGAGATGACTCCGACTGTCCCAGGCCCGAGATGTTCTGGAAGAAATACATGGGGGCTCATGCGGTAACCACTCAAGAGGAAAGTCGTTAGCAAAAAAGGTGGCAAGAAGTGGATTCTACTGGCCAACAATGATAAAGGACTGGATCAAGTTCGTCAAAAAGTGCCCGAGTTTCCAGAGACACTCCAACCTCTTGAATCAACACACAGCAGAAATGATCCCCATAGGGGTCGCTTGGCCTTTTGACCGTGGAGTATCGATATTGTAGGACCCTTTTCTCTCGCTCCAAGGCAGTGCCAATTCGTGATCGTTTGTGTAGAGTATTTATCCAAATGGGTCGAGGCAGTAGCCGTGCCAATGACTACCTTTAGAGTCATAATCAATTTCCTCTGGAGAAACATCATCTGCCGTTTGGGGTCCCCAAAAACCTGATCTGCGATAATGGCCCCCAATTTCGA
Source organism: Lippia alba (assembly GCA_037834125.1). Lineage (NCBI taxonomy): Eukaryota > Viridiplantae > Streptophyta > Magnoliopsida > Lamiales > Verbenaceae > Lippia > Lippia alba. The sequence continues at coordinate 7,949 of JBBMKE010379194.1, read as the reverse complement.
TCGGAGCACTTTCGATTCTAATGCTCGGATATGGGAATCAGTTTACGTTTCACCTCAGTAGGCCACCCTCAAGCCAATGGGCAAACAGAGGTCACAACAGAATCATCGTGCAAAACCTGAAAACACGCCTCGAGGTGAAGAAGGATGAGTGGGCAGACGAGCTCGATGGAGTCCTTTGGGCTTACCGCACCACGCCAAGGACTGCCACAGGGCAAACCCCTTTCTCTTTGTTATAGGGGTCGGAGGCAGTCAGTCCGGCAGAAGTGCTCCATCAAACCCTCGAATCTCCCAATATCAGCTCTATAAGAACGTTGAGAACTGAGCCTTTGAGATCGACACAGTAGAAGAAAAGAGAGAAAGAGCCTATCTCCAGCTAAAGCAATATCGAGCCTATCTCCAGCTAAAGCAATATCGAGCCTCTACCCTCGAAGCTACAATAAAAAGGTGTCGCCGAGAGAATTCCAACTGGGAGACTTAGTCTTGAAAAGGGTGGATGTCACTAGCCATGTTGGAAAACTCGACCCTAATTGGGACGAACCCTACCGCATTTGCAAAATGGGGAAGCACAAGTCTTATCACCTTGAAGAGATGAATGGCGACCCCATCCCTCGATCGTAGAACGCTTACAATCTAAGGTGTTTTTACGTTTAGTCTTTTAACTTCCCAATTGTAATCACTCTTTCGATCTATGAAGAAAATTTTTTGTCTCGATTACTCCTTGTATGAATTTTACTTTACTTGGTTAATCCCGCGATCATGCATTACTTTTGAAAGAATGCTACCTCGACGGAAGATAGGAGAATACACACTTCTAAAGTGTCAATTCGACCTAACGACACACTCGCAACAACACATCTCAAAGGTGTCAATTTGACCACTGAAGAAAAATGAGCGAATAGTTAATTGATTGAAATGTAACTTCATTAATACACGGGGGCTCATGTGGCAACCACTCAAGAGGAAAGTCATTAGCAAAAAAGGTGGCAAGAAGTGGATTCTACTGGCCACAATGATAAAGGCCTCGATCAAGTTCGTCAAAAAGTGCCCGAGTTGCCAGAGACACTCCAACCTCTTGCATCAACACACAGTAGAAATGATCCCTATTGGGGTCGCTTGGCATTTTGACTGTGGAGTATCAATATTGCAGGACCCTTTTCTCTCGCTCCAATGCAGTGCCAATTCGTGATCGTTTGTGTAGAGTATTTCTCCAAATGGGTCGAAGCAGTAGCCATGCCAAAGATTACCTTTACAGTCATAATCAATTTCTTCTGGAGAAACATCATCTGCCTTTTTGGTGTTCCAAAAAACGTGATCTGCGATAATGGCCCCCAATTTCGATCGGAGCACTTTCTATCCTGCTGCTCGGATATGGGAATCAATTTACGTTTCACCTCAGTAGGCCACCCTCAAGCCAATGGGCAAACAGAGGTCACCAACAGAATCATCGTGCAAAACCTGAAAACACGCCTCGAGGCAAAGAAGGGTGTGCGGGCAGACGAGCTTGATTGAGTCCTTTGGGCTTACCGCACCACGCCAAGGACTGCCACAGGGCAAACCCCTTTCTCTTTGGTATAGGTGTCGGAGGCAGTCAGTCCGGCAGAAGTGCTCCATCAAACCGCTCAAATCTCCCAATACCAGCTCGATAAGAATGCTGAGAACTGAGCCTTTGAGATCGACACAGTAGAAGAAAAGAGAGAAAGAGCCTATCTCCAGCTAAAGCAATATCGAGCCTCTACCCTCGAAGCTACAACAAAAAGGTGTCGCCGAGAGAATTCCAACTGGGAGACTTAGTCTTGAAAAGGGTGGATGTCACCAGCCATGTTGGAAAACTCGACCCCAATTGGGACGGACCCTACCGCATTTGCAAAATGGGGAAGAACAAGTCTTATCAGCTTGAAGAGATGAATGGCGGCCCCATCCCTCGATCGTGGAACGCTTACAATCTAAGGTGTTTTTACGTTTAGTCTTTTAACTTCCTAATTGTAATCACTCTTTCGATCTATGAAAAAAAGTTTTTATCTCGATCACTCCTTGTATGAATTTTACTTTACTTGGTTAATCCCGCGATCATGCATTACTTTTGAAAGAATGCTACATCGACGGAAGATAGGAGAATACACACTTCTAAAGTGTCAATTCGACCTAACGACACACTCGCAACAACACATCCCAAAGGTGTCAATTTGACCACTGAAGAAAAATGAGTGAATAGTTAATTGATCAAAATGTAACTTCATTAATACACGGGGGCTCATGCGGCAACCACTCAAGATGAAAGTCATTAGCAAAAAAGGTGGCAAGAAGTGGATTCTACTGGCCAACAATGATAAAGGACTCGATCAAGTTCGTCAAAAAGTGCCCGAGTTGCCAGAGACACTCCAACCTCTTGCATCAACACACTGCAAAAATGATCCCCATAGGGGTCGCTTGGCCTTTTGACCGTGGAGTATCGATATTGTAGGACCCTTTTCTCTCGCTCCAAGGCAGTGCCAATTCGTGATCGTTTGTGTAGAGTATTTATCCAAATGGGTCGAGGCAGTAGCCGTGCCAATGACTACCTTTAGAGTCATAATCAATTTCCTCTGGAGAAACATCATCTGCCGTTTGGGGTCCCCAAAAACCTGATCTGCGATAATGGCCCCCAATTTCGATCGGAGCACTTTCGATTCTAATGCTCGGATATGGGAATCAGTTTACGTTTCACCTCAGTAGGCCACCCTCAAGCCAATGGGCAAACAGAGGTCACAACAGAATCATCGTGCAAAACCTGAAAACACGCCTCGAGGTGAAGAAGGATGAGTGGGCAGACGAGCTCGATGGAGTCCTTTGGGCTTACCGCACCACGCCAAGGACTGCCACAGGGCAAACCCCTTTCTCTTTGTTATAGGGGTCGGAGGCAGTCAGTCCGGCAGAAGTGCTCCATCAAACCCTCGAATCTCCCAATATCAGCTCTATAAGAACGTTGAGAACTGAGCCTTTGAGATCGACACAGTAGAAGAAAAGAGAGAAAGAGCCTATCTCCAGCTAAAGCAATATCGAGCCTATCTCCAGCTAAAGCAATATCGAGCCTCTACCCTCGAAGCTACAATAAAAAGGTGTCGCCGAGAGAATTCCAACTGGGAGACTTAGTCTTGAAAAGGGTGGATGTCACTAGCCATGTTGGAAAACTCGACCCTAATTGGGACGAACCCTACCGCATTTGCAAAATGGGGAAGCACAAGTCTTATCACCTTGAAGAGATGAATGGCGACCCCATCCCTCGATCGTAGAACGCTTACAATCTAAGGTGTTTTTACGTTTAGTCTTTTAACTTCCCAATTGTAATCACTCTTTCGATCTATGAAGAAAATTTTTTGTCTCGATTACTCCTTGTATGAATTTTACTTTACTTGGTTAATCCCGCGATCATGCATTACTTTTGAAAGAATGCTACCTCGACGGAAGATAGGAGAATACACACTTCTAAAGTGTCAATTCGACCTAACGACACACTCACAACAACACATCTCAAAGGTGTCAATTTGACCACTGAAGCAAAATGAGCGAATAGTTAATTGATCGAAATGTAACTTCATTAATAAAAGAAAAATTACAAAGATGAGCTAAAGGCTCTTTGGATTTTTCAGCGGGAACAAAATCGGCCCATCCGAGTCGATGACTTCCTATACAAACTACTTTGGATTTTGGCAACGGGAACAGCACGGTCGATCTCTACGAGCATCGATTTCTCTAAACAACTACCTGCTAGAAAGGAAAAACAACTAACAACTAGGGGGACAACAATCTTCACTCCTTGGATGGCTGGCTCGTGGTGGCCTCTCGAGCGTTGGCTAAGACCCTGCAAGAGCTCGGAGCAGACTTCTCGGCAGTAATATTCCTACGGAATATTACCTCAAAATCGACCTTGTCCGACATACCGTCGAGAAGACTCATATTAGCCACCTTGGCTCGAACCTTTCCAGCACAAACCCAAACTATTCCAACAACCAATCGAGCTCCTTCATCTATGGCGCCTTGGGTTGCTCCACGAACGGGCACGGATCTGAGCAGTCAGTGCCAATCTTTGAGGTACTGTAGCTCGGAGGCAAGTAGCCGACGTCTCTCATCTGGGCCATGCAAAGCTCGAATCCATCGTCATAATCCGTGGCCCCCTTAATCATCGTCGCCATGGTAAAGTAAGGGCCCTCGATAATGCGGCACACAACATAATTCTCGATCGACTCCTCAGCCTGGCGAAGCGACTCATCCCTCTCCCTTAATAGCCCCCTCAGATTCTCGTTCGCCTTTTTCTCTCTCTTAAGCTCCCCATTTGTCTAGGCCTCCAGCGTCTTCACATTCGGTCGCTCAGAATTTTCCCTCTCCAATCGAGCCCTCTTCGCTCGAGCCACTCTCCACCACCTCATGTTGTGAAAGGCTCGAATCTCCGCATAAAAAAATATTGATATAAGAAAGGGGAAAAAGGAGATCGAAAAAGGACGAACTTGTAAAACTTACGGCAAAGAAATCCCTTGCGAAGTTATCCTCGCTAGCCACATCGTCGTCCTTCTAGAGTAGTTGGTGCTCGGCCTTCGTCTGCATCGAATGCCACAAGTGGCGGACGACCGACAGATCGTAGGGGTCACTCACGATCGCCCTTTCCTACCCATCCAGTTGTAACTGAGAGAGTCCTCCAGGGTACTGCGGATCGATCGACAGTACTCGAAGAATTTGGCTACATCTTCCGGTCGAGGGGTCTAGTCGGTCCCCTTCCCCTGGTTCTTGCCCGTGATGTAGGTCCTCGAGCCGAACTTTGGTGGGGGTCGGAGGAGGCATCGATCTAGACCCGCTCATTTTATCCTTGCCGCCCTTCTGGGCATCCTTCGGCGTGGCGGAGGCAGTCGATCTAGTGGCGGCAGTAGCAACAGGAGCTTTCTTCTTTGTGAGAGAACTGATGGTCTCGGTCCCTTTCCTTTTCCAGTGTTGGGATCTCGGAATTTCCAAGTTAGCGGTTGGGGCTTGATCCGCCACGATCACCGTGTTCTGAACTGCCTTCCGAGTGGCCTCGACCTGCGCATCAACCCCAGTCTGAGGTATCGGAAGTTGGCCCTACTTTTGCAACTTGGCATTCCTTGCCTTGATCTCTACTGCCAAGATTGTCTTTCTGGAGGCCATCAGGATTTCGCCTGCAAAAACAAACAAAATCGATCATAAATATAGTTAAGAGATCAAAGTATAAAAACTATTGGAGGAGGGATCGAAAAGAACGTGCTTGGGTGTTCGAAATTGTATGTATCATCTGTACCCAAGCTGAAGCCCCTGTAGCGAAAGGTTCCGGGGCCCAAACTGAGGCTGGGTTAAAAATTGAGCACAAAGGGGGCCGATCTCCCTCAATTTTCTGATTAAGGTCGGAGGCCAGGTGGGCTTCTTCTTAGGTATTTTAGCCTTCTCAATATCATGCCATGAGGTGTGCTTCAAGTCCGACCATCCGATCGGAGACCTAATGAACACAAAGTTGTGCTTCCAGCCGATCCCATGAGAGGTCATGTGGGCCTTCACAATTTGATGGTTCAGCTTTGCCTACGGCTTCACAAAGCCTCGACCGTCCGGAGAGGCTACCGGGGAAGTTGTAGCCTGAAAGACGGCTCCAAAATGTGGCAAAGTAGCAGAGAGTCGAAGACAATGTAGCAACAGTCGAAATGCATTTACAAGTTGATAAGCTGCTGGCAACAATTTGATGGGAGCAATGTCTAGTGCGTTCAAGAGGTCGACTACGTCCCAGTCGAGTGGCACCCTTAAGCCGTACTTAATGGCATAAGTAGTGACAGCAACGCACCCCTTTGGGGGACTGCCCATTCTCTCGTGCTTGTCGGGCTTCACGACCTCGTATCCCTCAACAGGCCACAAACCATCTTTCGACCTCCCCGTAGCCCGTCAGGAGGCCCTGGAGCTTTTCAATATCATCTTCTTCCACCATACTCCAAGTATCAGAATGATGAAGGGCCATAAATTGAGGCCCCTCTTTCTCCTTTTGATTAGAGGTCGACGTTTTCTCCATCGACCCCTTTTTCCCTTCTGTCTCACTCCTCTCAGTCATGTCTCCGATTTGACCTCTTCGTCGACATTCAAAAGGTCTTCATAAGGGAAAGACTCGCTATCCGACTCCTTTCCAGACGAAGACGACTCGGAGGATAAATCAACCCTCTCCAAATTTATCCCCACCAGACGTTTACATGGCATCGCCTCATCCGTATCAACCAGGCCCCGAGCATAAAACTCAGAAATGTGTTTTTGTTTGGGAATGGAAACTTGCTTACGGGAAGCCATTTAAGGGAATATGAAAAGGAAGAAAGAGAATTAAAGAGAGGTCAAAAAGGTACCTTGGGAGAAGGAACTTGAATTCGATCGGAGAAAGGCTTCCGAAAGCTCTGGGTATTCTTGCGCTCGAGAAACTCTGGAAGGCTCTAAATGCGGGGGCTCGTTATTACTCTAAAAGAAAGCATGAAAATGACAAACCCCATCACCCTTATTTATAGGCAAAGGGCTCGGCATACGAAAGGTCACAATAATGGCGGCATGAACCGCCGACAGGCGCCATTATTACGCCTGTTCCCACTCAAACGCCACCCCAAAAGTCAAATCTCTCGCTCAGTCTCGAAAGGCGCAACCCAAAAGCCCCAAGTGATGTGACGACACGTATAAGGACACGACGGCTTCTAACAAAGATTGACAGCCACGCCACATCATAACTGTCAATCTGGGGGGCTAATGACGCGGCTAGATTTGACATGGACATGTGGCAAGCATCCACCAATGCTGACACATCACCAACCAGCTTGTGGTCATTCGACCTTCCGAGGTCGAATTGATTAACAAATCAACATACCAGAAGAGGGAGATCGATCACTCATTTCGAAGGCTATATCGACCTCTACTCACCTGCCAACCCCAGAGCAAGCCCAGTTGAAACAACTGGTTGTGGCATCAGCCCCGTACACCTCACACACATCATAAGGGTCTTTGTCAAGAGTCGCCATCACCTACGGACAGCCTTTGCAAAAGGTCTTCAAAAGCGGATTATATAAAGGCGTATTGTTCCCCCACGGCGGGCTCACCTCCACTACGCGAACAGGTGTCCCGCACATCCCAAGGCCTACAAATACGTCCCAAACTCAAGGCATTGGTAAGCAAGCTTCTTTAAGCTCAATTATTCATTCGATCTCTTTGTCTTCAGAAATACCTTATTTTAGTATATGACTTGAGCGTCGGAGTACCAAACTGGGATCCAACCCCCATTCCCCCAGTTGGCCTTCAGCTCACGTTCATTTTCTCGTATACTCACAGGTTCTCGAGCTCCCAAGGCATTCCCCCAAAATATAAATTCTTGAATAGTTCAAGCACGGAATCGACCCCTACAACGCATACCGATTTCGACCCGGATCAGTATCCTCTACCAAATCTTCATCATTTTCTCCATAATTGTAGTTTAATTCAATTATTTTTACCTTTCATGTCTATGTTAGGTTCTACTTTTTCAATTACATCAACTACCGTATGCAATTTTCTATTGATGACTTTTACTCTTCGATTGAGTGCAATGAGGAATTGAAACTCTGTTGATACTTGTAAACTCAGTCCCCTATAATATCTTGACTTGTGTCTCCCTAAACCATTAAAAGTGTTAATAATTTGATCATCAAATATATTAATTGAGATTTTAATAATTTGTTTATGTATGAAGTAAAAAGGTATTGTTTTATGAAAATTAATTATATCTTGAATTGATTTTTGAAATTGATATACTAAGCATCCTATATACATTGTTACTGGCTCTTCAAATAATGTGATGGAAGCACTATCAAATTCATGAATAACACTTAGCACCACTCTGTACCGATTATTAATTCAAAAGTTATTTAATAAATAAAATTAAAAATTTATTTATTGATGGCTTGGTATTGTATAGTACCTCG
>JBBMKE010379088.1:0-12927 GCA_037834125.1 Lippia alba | reverse complement strand
AGGAAGACGAAAAAGAGAAGAAAAAAGATGGAGAGGCGAAAGATGATCCGGCGAAGAAGATGAAGAAGGAAATGGAGGAGAAGAAAAGCAGCGAGGTGACATTATCAGGACTTCTTAACTTCATCGACGGGCTTTGGTCGGCATGTGGAGGGGAAAGAATCATCGTTTTCACCACAAATTATGTTGAGAAGCTTGATCCTGCTCTGATTCGTAGAGGAAGAATGGATAAGCAGGGACGGAGCTACAGGGGGGCTGGGGGTGGCCCCCGCCTCCCCTAAGTTTTGTAAAATTTTGTTTTTCTCCCCCTTAAATTTTGAAAAATTTTATATATCACCCATATTTTTTAGAAGAATTTTGTTTTCGTCCCCCCTAAATTTTAAAAAATTTCGTTTAATACTTATATATTTTAGAAAATTTATAATTTTGCCCTTCTTATTTTAAATTTTCGCCACCCTAATTATAGATTTTATCCTTTAAAAAATATTATTTATATTTGGAATTCTCGCCCCCCCTCTTGGCAAATCTTGGCTCCGTCCCTGTGGATAAGCATATTGAATTGTCCTACTGTAGCTATGAAGCATTTAAGGTTTTGGCAAAGAATTATTTGGGCATTGGTGATGATTCACACGATTCGTTTGCCACAATTCGGCGACTCTTGGAGGAGACAAACATGACTCCGGCCGATGTAGCTGAGAATTTGATGCCTAAGTTTGCCGGTGAGGATAAAGACTCCTCTCTGGCGAGGTTGATCAAATCCCTTGAACAGGCTAAGTAACAAGCCCGGAAAAAGGCGGAGGAAGAAGAGAAGAAAAAGGCTGAGAAAGTAGCCAAAGAAGAAGAAGAGAAAAACAAGGAAAATGGGGTAAAGTGTAATGGTGAAGAAGTTAAGGTTGAAACAGGGGAGGGTGTGAAAGAAAATGGTGAAGTGATTAAGGTTAAGAGTGAGAATGGAGTGAAAGAAAATGGAGTTGCTGCCAAAATTAATTATATATTTATTTAGTCATGTCATCCCTGATTATGGCTTTTAGTTCAACCTAAAAAAATAAGGATATGTATTGTATTAGGGGATTATGGGAAAATTATAGTATTAGGGGATTGTTTCTATTTCAACCTGAAAAATAAGTTAGGGGATTGTTTATGTAGTTATGTAGTTAATATTAGGGGATTGTAATCTTGGAAATGCAGGGGACTTGGTGATGTGTGTAAAATCAATTTAAATTGTTTTTTATCTTAATTATTAGACAATAAAATGTTTGTGGTGAGAACAAGGTAGAGTTGTGAAAAAAAAAACATCATGTCCCAATCATGAAAGCACTATATGGAACTTAACAAATTTTAATTGGTTATATTATTTGACCTATTACATAGAAGTTAATATTCCCCACTAAAAATATATACTAATGGACGTGGAAAAATTGCAAGTGCGACATTCCAATCAACGTCCTGAACAATGACCAAACAATTTAATTATCATTTTAGGGTTTTTCATATTTACATTATTGGGAGATTATATAAATGTAACTCATACGGGGTGCGTTAAATGCGTCCGTCACTGTAGGGGAACAGTAAGTCCTTGTGCAGAGATTGTCTGGGATGATAATGACTTCTTAACAATGACCTTTGCCATGTGCGTGGAGTACGGGATCGATTGACGAATGGAGTCGATGTTTAGAGAGGTCGTTTTCCCTTGATCGTGTCTAAGGGTAGGGCAGTAGGAAGAGGTCGATGTGACTCTTAGAAGTGTCTTATCGATCTTCCCTTCGAACCCTGACTCTTGAGTTTCAAACAAATAGGGTTTATGTATGGACTCGAGCTCTAGATGGTCGAGATGGCCTTTTGCCTGAAGAGGTCGTTTTGTAGGTCGATAATAGACCTGTAGGCCGATAGAAGGCCTGTAGGTCGATATTGGGGTCGATAGTAGACCTGTAGGTCGATATTGGACCTATAGGTCGATATTGGGGTCGATATTGAGGTGAGATTTGCTGCTACGTGGTCAGGTGAAATCCTGACTCGTCATATATGATGCGGTCAAAAAATTGCAACACCCTATTTATATGAGAACTTTGAAATACGAATATTAAAGTATATGCAAAAATAACGATTAAAGAGAGAAACCTGCAAAATAATGGTTGACAAAGGAAAAAGCCTATAGAATAGAAAAATTAAATTTATCTTTCTCAAATAGATTTTCGAAAATATGCACATTTATGAGAGAATTGAGAGAAAAGAGAGAGAAAATAGAGTATTTATATATATATTTTTTTTGAAGAAAAAAATAGAGTATTTTTATTACATGTAGTTGATTGTGTTTTATGTGCAAAGTTATTTCCTTAGTTGAATAATTTTTTAAATTGATTGGGACTCGTCCTTTTTGGAGAGTTGGGTTATAGGGAAAAATGGGATAGTAGGGAGATATCTCTCTTTCCACTATTCGTCATATGAGTTTAAGTTAAGCTCATAAGTTGACAACGTTGTCGTGTAGATTTTTCAGCAACATGTGGAGAATCGCTTTGATCGATTCTATAAAATGGGACCCAATAAATCTTCTTCAACTTGGATCTTCTATGCTTCGTCAAGAATCAGGTAGGAAGCCACTTGAGCCGCGTTACTTGGGAATTCCCTTAAGGCATATGCTTCTCCTAAATCGATTTGAGATGCCTCTCCGGGCCTTTGGCTGGGCCAACTTTTCTTGTGGGCTTTGTTCATAGGTGTCGGCCCAATTTTTTCCCAGTTGTGTTCCTTTCGGTCGTCTAGCGGGCTTTACTTGCAAATGGGCCGCGATCAAGGTGATCTAGGCCGGTTGGAAATAGGGTGAATCAATACATATATATATACATATATATGTGTAATGTGCAAAATGTAGATACGGTGTGAATATATTAAGATATTTAATTTTGTATTTTGTATATATTTTTAACAATATACCATAAGTTTATATAATAATAGCAAAAGACAAACAAGAAAAAAGGCTTTCTAACACCACCACCTGCGGCTGATGGAGTATATATATTAATGTGATGTATAAAATGTAGATACTGTGTAAATATATTAAGATAGCTTTGCAGATTCGCCCAGACACTCTGATCTTGAACAATTTTAGAATTTGAAATCATCATCTAAACCAATTTCATTGTTGATATTTTACTTTCCTTTTAATGGTTTCAAATTTAAAATTTGGACGCTTTTCGGCAAGTGTAGCAGAGGAGGAGAAAACAGGGAGAAGACATGCAACAGCTGCTAGATGTGGAATGGATTTGAGAGAGTGTTCGTTTTTTTGCGTACTTTTGGGTTTTGTTTTTTTTTCCACACACGCACACCCAAGCAGGATTCTAACCTGTGTGCATTCGGGTGTTTGTGTGCTCTATTGGTTTTCATTTTTAGCACATCAAGTGGGTGGGATGCGGTGAATGGGGGTGATGGTCGTGGGTGACAAGGCTGAGGCATGTGATGTGAATGCTGTTTGAGGGTGCGGTAGGATACTTGACATATTCTCGTCATGATTGTATCAGAGTAGGTTTGATACTATGATAGAAGAACGAAGACAATCCAAAAACATGAGTAGAAATCCTCGCAGTTTGTTTTGGTATCCTATAGTCGATATCTGATGAATGATTCACTCTGCAGTTTGGATTATGATAAGATTTGAGAGGAAAAGGTTAAAATTTTATTAATATAAATCGACAATTGGGCATTACATCCAATTGCGTTTTTCCCTAGTGGAGAATTCAGAATAGTTCTCTAATTAAATACAACTTTGCCTCTGTCAGGCAAAATTATTTAAATGGAAATTGGATATCTTAAGAAGCCAATTTTGCTTTGACGATTATAATTTTTAACTCAGACGCGTTTTGGGAGACGGATGACGATCAACCTTGTACGTAAACTTTTTAAAATATATTAGGGATAATATCATTTTTCATCATTTAAAAATATTCTCGTTTTTTGTTCTAATCTTTTAATTTTTTTTCAAATTGCATTTTTTATTACATATTTTTCAATTTTAATTTTATGCGAAAATTTAAGAATTTTTTCTGATTTTCTCTCCAAAATTTGAGTTGCCATTATTAATATTTAAGAAAAGAATAAAAAATTTCGCGGAATTATCGGAAATAAAAAATCTCTCATTGTGATCAATTTTGCAAATGACTAGTGACTGCTATGCAAGGAACATGATGACATAAAAAGAATTGAAATCCGACCACTGTTTAAAAGAAATGATTGGTTAAATATGGCTGATCGCGGCTCAAATATTTTATTCTCCCAATTTAGGTTTGAATATAAAAACTTTAACAATAATTAATTAAAAAAATATTTTTTTTCTCAATTCAATTTCAAATAAGCAAATTTTAACAATAAAAATTGAACAACCGCATTAAACAAGATAAGTACGGGAAATCGACCAACAACCTCAGGTCGACCTGCTCAGGGGGTGGTCGATTTCTTACCGATTTGTTTAGGCGTGAGGCCATGTCTCGACGAAAGTTCGACCTCGACACCTGACTCGACCTTTGGCCCACTTTGACAAGCGGAGCCTTCTAATTGGGCAGTGACATGTCATTTTGACCCACTTCATTGTCTATAGTCTATACCAAAATATGAATACTCAAACCTAATCACTATACAAGAGATATTTGCTTAAAAATGTTATTACATAACAAAAGTAATTGCCGTGTTTAAGATATTGGCTTTATGAATCAATACGTAATTTCCACGCCATTTTCCATGCATGTTCTTCATGCAAATTGCAAATCATGTTATAATAAACTCAATAAACTATTCCTCCAGCTTCTCTCTATATAAACACAGCCACATCTCATGGCAACTTTCACAACTCTGAGCTCACAGTAGTGCTAATGATAAGGGATTTTGAAACAAAAAATCCCTCGAGATGACTCCTACTTCCATGGCCGAGATGATGACCAACATGATGCCTGCAGTTGCAAGCCTCATGATGGTATACACCATGTTCCAAAACTTCTTCCCCCATCAACTACGCGGCCTCATCAAACGCTACGCTCAAAAGCTCATCAATCTCTTCAGCCCTTACATTCACATCACCTTCCCGGAGTACCACGGCGATGGCTTTCTGCGGAGCTCCGCCTTCGTTGCCATCCAGAGGTACCTCAATGCTAACTCCACCAAACAGGCCAAGAGCTTCAAGGCCAGCGAAGTTCACGGCAGCGAGGCCGCCGTCGTTCTCACCATGGCGGAACACGAGGAGGTCACTGATGAATTCGAAGGCATCAAGCTGTGCTGGGATTTTACCAAACAATCTCCAACAATCAATTGATTCTTTTAAGCCCGAGGGAGGACGAGAAGAGGTATTTCCGGCTCACGTTTCATAAGAAATATCGGGATGTAATTACCGAAATGTATTTGAAACATGTCCTCACTGAAGGAAAAGAAATATCTGTAAAGGAACGCCGCCGGAGATTGTACACCAACAGCAGGACTGGTAACGGCAATTTGTGGAGCAACGTGGTTTTCGAGCATCCGGCGACTTTCAACATGCTGGCAATGGATCCGGAAAAGAAAAAGGAAATCATAGACGATCTTCTCAATTTCTCCAACTCCAAGGATTACTACAAGAAGGTTGGCAAGGCATGGAAGCGCGGGTATCTCCTGTTTGGTCCGCCAGGAACAGGGAAATCCACAATGATTGCCGCCATGGCCAATCTTTTGAAATACGATGTGTATGATTTGGAGCTGACATCTGTGAAGGACAACACGGAGCTTAGGAAATTGTTGATTGACACCTCCGGCAAGTCTATTATTGTGATTGAGGACATTGATTGCTCATTGGACCTGACGGGACGGAGGGAGGAGAAGAAGAAAGAAGAAGACGAAAAGGAGAAGGCTGAGTCAAAGGATGATCCAGTAGAGAAGATAAAGAAGAAAATGGAGGAGAAGAAAAGCAGCGAGGTGACACTGTCGGGGGTTCTTAACTTCATCGACGGGCTTTGGTCGGTTTCTGGTGGGGAAAAAATCATTGTTTTCACCACAAATTATGTTGAGAAGCTTGATTCTGCTCTGATTCGTAGCGGAAGGATGGATAAGCATATTGAATTGTCCTATTGTAGCTATGAAGGGTTTAAGGTTTTGGCAAATAATTATTTGGACATTTATGATGATTCGCACGATTCGTTTGCCACAATTCGTCAACTATTGGAGGAGACGAACATGACTCCAGCCGATGTAGCTGAGAATTTGATGCCTAAGTTTGCCGGTGAGGATAAAGACTCCTGTTTGGCAAGGTTGATTAAATCCCTCGAAGAGGCTAAGGAACAAGCCCGGGAAAAGGCAGACGAAGAAGAGAAGAAAAAGGCTGAGAAACTAGCCAAAGAAGAAGAAGAGAAAAACAAGAGGAATGGGGTAAAGTTTAATGGTTTGAAGAAAATGGTCAAAATGTTAAGGTTGAAACGGGGGAGGGTGTGAGAAAATGGAGTTGCTGCCAAAATTAATTAGCTATGTTTTTAGTCTCATTACTTAGTTAAAGCTAATACTTGTGTTAAATTTACTTTTTATTTGAAGTGCTACTTGATGGTAGATTTCCAGTTAGGAAACGAACTTTAAATTGTTTCAGTACAAAATAGGAAAGAAATATGACTGAGGTATTAAATGATGACATGTGAATGTTGTCGTGGGTATGCATCATTGCCGTCTTTGTTAGTTCAAAAATTTTATAAATTTATCTTAAAAAATGCTCCTTTGATATGCTTACTTTTGGTCAATTGACATTAGAAAGACGATCTCTCTTTTGGCAAAGTCTGCCGGAATCTTTCTCAGAAACTAAGGCACCACATAAATTTTGTACGTGTCTGAATCATTATAAGTAATGAGACAATTTTAGTCTTTAGGTGTCAACCGTCCTCTCTATCCATAATGGCAAGAGAGTTCTAAACACCAGAATTTTCGAGAGAACGGATTCTCGGAGTGGAACATGCTTCATGAGCTTTTCCGAAAGGAAAAATGGGAAACTTCCCCGATGAGTTTTCTTCCAGTTTTGTGGATTCAGAAATTTATTCCGACTCAGATGAGAAGATTAATTGACTTGTTGTAATTTCTGTTTCATGATTACAAATGTTTTATCCATTTTTTCATGTTTGGTACTAAAGATATTGGTTTGGAATGAGGAGCCCTTGTTAGCTGATTGGAATGATGTTTAGACATAAAAAAAAATGGGATGATTTTTTCAGTGTTTTAGTATATTTGTTCATTGTTTCAAAAAAAAAAAAGGTCTATTTGTTCATGTTTGATACTAGAAGTATTGGTTTTGAATGAGGAGCCCTTGTTAGCTGATTGTAATGACGTTTAGACATAAAAAAGTGGGATGATATTTTCGATATTTGCGTGAGTGCATTTTTGTAAACCCAAAACTTTTGGAAGCATCGCTTGTGGTAACAAACAAAATATGTTGAAGGCTATTTGGTCAATTGGATCAATTAAATAGAAAATTAGGAATATGTTATTGGACTTAATTTAAGTTAAAAAGCTCAACCCCTATTATACAATCTAGTTAATCAAACACTTTCATACATTCTATGAACCTTACACAATGGATAGCAGATGCAATACGATTTATCAAAATTCTTTTTTAAATTCACCCTATAAGGTTTCAGACTTCCAGCAAATGATTAAGGAACAGAGGATTAAAACATGTTCAAATCAAAAATGAAGAAGATAAAGAACACTATAGCTATGATTTGCCTCAGGGGTAGTGACAATTGAATAAGTCAACATCTTTTATTCTGATAATACGTTAGGCAAACCTTTTGTTCACACATACATAAATTGGGTTAAGGCAATGTAAGAGTGAAGAGAGAGAATATGATTATCCTCGGCTGCGATGATTCATATCATAGGTGTTATTAGTCAAGTATACCCTCATAGATGGAAGAAATTGTACATCACTGGCCAAACATTCGTATAAGAGTAAAAACTACAAATTTAAAAGTTCATTTGATGGAACAATAACCAACCAAAATCCCTGTCGGTTTATGGTCGCTTGCATAAAAAAATCGTCTTCGAAATTGAAAAGGGAACATTTTACATCATTTAGAAATCCAAGCGAAATAAGATAGACATGGAATAGAGACAATGGCATTGAAAAATTCAGTTGAACCAATCAAGATTCCAGAGAGAGTTTTAAATAAATTCAGCTCTGATAACAACAGGCTCCTCGCCCACCGATAACCACCTATGTATACAAGTCGTCAACTCATTATCAGCTCCCAACTCATCTTCTTTTGGCAGATAAATGATTTTACCCCCGTATTCATATTTCAGTCTGAAGCTTCCACTTAACTGGTAACAATCCTCGGCTTTAGATCTCGCATCCCTCATTAGCTGTTTCATATTGAAGGGCTCATCAAGCCGATACAACATATAATCACCAACTCTAAAAATTAGGCGTATGATTACACCTCCGCTGCTGCTGCTGCTGCTCCTCCTCGGAACTGAATCTGAAAGTTCGCTGCTGCTCCTAGAAACTGAAACTGGTGATGTCTGAAGATCATATCTTCTCAGGCTTTCAGCATTGCTCAAACATTGGAAAGCATTTGATAGTTTCTTAAATGAATCTTCTGCCCCTGGCGCCCTATTTTTATCAGGATGAACCTTTAGAGACAATTTCCAATATGCCTTGTGAATGTCTTGAGCACTAGAGTTCTTTCCCACACCTAACATGTCATAATAGTCCTTTTTCCTGTTGATCTCTCTGACACAGCCACTTGCTCGGCCTTTTCCCTTTTGGGAACCTGAACCTGCTCGGCCTTTTACCTTTTGGCGACTCGAACGGATGATGTTGGGAGAGGAGATTTTTCTTTGGTGGTTTTATTCTTAGCTTCGGGCTGTAAAGATAAGAATTCATCAATTTCAATGGCTGGATCTAATATGCGAGCTTTATTGAGGAACTTCAGGGCACGGCTTCTGTTGATTGCTAAGAAGTTCTTAGCAATATTCAAGCACTTCACGGCTTCATCTTTGTTGGCCTCTATCTTGTGATGTTATATCTACAACTACAAAGGCAAGAAAATACTTGTAAACATAATTTAAAAGAATTTTGGGCGATTAATCTAGAGAGCTGCAATTGAGTAAACTGAGCGATTTTGAGTCGCCAAAAAACACAAAAGTTTGCAATTCATGAAGATACAAAAATCAATTGAAAATTTTCAGCAATTTAAATCCTTTAAATAATTCACAGTCCGAAAAAATGAAACAAAGACGATATGAGAATAACAAAAGGAGACGTAAATTGTGTTCCAAACTTTTCTGGAGTGAACCCTAGAGAAGAGAAGTTGATTCAGATTGAGATTTCTTTTGACATTTTTTGCAAGCTCTATTTGATTGCAACCAAGTAATTATTATTTAATTTTATTAAATCTAAAATCTTTCTATTAATATATAATTTTATTTTTAATATAAATAAATGTAATTACATTATATTAATAAAAATAATATTAAAATATAGATTACAAAATGTAAGAGAAAAAGATAAAATCTCCACCATATTGTTGAAGGACTTGGATCAAACCTCAAGAATCGTCAAGAAAATTTTTCCATCGATTAGAGAATGTCGTGGGCTAGGAATAAATGCTCGTTTAAGGCCTTGAAGGGAATTAAGGGAATGATCATGAGCTAAGGACTAGAACAAGAATCAGGAGTCAACTCAACTTTGGGGTACCTATTTCTTTTAATCGGATGCCCACAAAAACGGCGGAAACGAGTTGATAGGGTCAAGTCAAGTACACCTCAAGAACTTGAAAGGATAGGAGTGGAACGACGATAATAAAGTAAGAATAGAATTGGTTGAAGGTCTGTCTCTTCTCAGTCAAGCATCAAGATTCATCAAGAGGTTTTACAGTTAATCATGGAAGCTAAGAGGTCAGAAATGGATATACAAGTACCGGGTTTTGAATGTAAATAACTCCGAGCATAGCAGTTTCCGATGTCGGCAAAGATAAAAGATTCGTATTCCAAGGACTTCACCGAATATAAGAAGATGAAGGTGGGATGAGAGTCAAAGGAGAACCTTGAATCGGATCAATTGAGGGCTGTCTATTTTCATGACGGGACACACCAAAGATGTTAAATACGAATCAGATACCAAGCCAACATTCAGTCAGACCAATCAACGGATAATGAATGATCAACTTCAAATTTCCTTGCTACGGTGAACGGTATACCAAACATTCATGGCATATGTATACATGTAACTTCAATTCGAACAAAACTTATTGTGGTTGATTATTGTTTTGCTCCCTCCCGTTCATTATGTTGGTTTGCGTTGTGTTGCTCGGGAGTATTGGAGATTCTCTTGCTTTGTTGTTTAAGAGACAGGGTTATCTCTCTTTTGCTTGCTTGAGAAATGGGGTTCTCTCTCTGTTGTTCGAGAGACGAGATTCTTTCACCTTGCTGTTTGAGAGACGGGGTTCTCTCTTTGTTGTTTGGGAGACGGGGCTCTCTCCTGGCTATTTGAGAGACAGGGTTCTCTCCTTGTTGTTCAAGAGGCGAGGTTCTCTCGTAGTTGCTTGTGGGACGGGGTTCCCTCACTGATTGCTTAGTCGAGCGGTGAATCCGAGGACGGATTCTTTTAAGGGGGAGAGGTTGTGACACCCCGATTTCTCGGTTGTACAAGTATGACGTGTGTGATCCTATTTGCGCAATTTAAATTCATCAAATTACTCAATTATGTGAATTAACTTGATATACTTTAAAATTAATCGTAATTATGATTCATTCGATTCATTGGTTATATGATGATCGAATTATTTGAACGTTTGAATGACTTGATCGCGTGCCGATTAAACGAGTTTTGAATATGGAATTTTGTGGAATTTGAATATGTGATGGATATGTATGTTATGAACGTGTGCATGTGTTTGTGTTTCGTTTCCGGATTTATTTGGCATGCATACACATTTTAATTTAAGTATGCGACGAAAAAGAGGTTAATGAGCACTTAATGCACCTTTCGTTCCAGCATGCATATCTTGAGTTCTTGTAACACCCAGCGCGGATGCCACATCCCCCGTACCGTGATCCAAACTCAGCCAAGGAATGGTGCCCAAGCCTAATTCGAATCACAACGAACGAGGACAAACTCACATGCTAGGCTAGACGGACTAGATGACTTAAAAAACATACAGAATGCGTGGAAGCTTAACAAACGACATCAAACCATAAACAGAATACGGAAGCATTTCATAAAACCAGCAGCAGATAATGTCCAAGTATGCCTCACAGGGCCAATTAAACATCCTATGCCACACAGGGCCAAATCATCTAAGCCACACAGGGCCAACGGAATGTAAAACAGCAATATCCAACGACTGAAAGTAAAGTACATAAGTCTCGAAAGTAAATGCGACAGAAAGGAAATGCAGACTCGAACTAAGACCACGAATGCAGACTCATCCGCCTAGCTCGAAAGAAAGAGACAGACCTGCAACTGAAAAACAAACGGAGGAGGGGGTCAGTCAACTGACTGAGCGAGGGGGCTAACGCACACCCACGTATATGTATATAGAGCAGAGCACGTAACTTAAAGTTGGAATCATGAACCGGGACTAGGGTTTTGCATACCAAAACAGTTGAAAATACCCAAAGTAGATATAAGTTCGCAAGCACTTTAAAAGCACCTATCCTGTTTGACGATTTCCCATAACATAACATAACATACGCTCGGCGAGTATAAGCTCAGATCCATCACCACCTCAAATCAGACATAAACAGAAATACAAAATCAATCCTTCACCACCGGGTTGATGGAGAGCCTGCCAGCCCAACCATCCACACATAAGTAGACTTATAGGGGGTTGCGAACCCACAAGTGCCCTCTCCAGCCCTTAGGCCGAAGGCTCAAGAATACCATACCTTCCCTACAGCACGGGTCGCGTGAAGGCACCTCAAATGGAACTACGCATAGGTATAATCCTGACGGCCCTTGCCGTACCAGGGGCTCCTTACCCGCAGCTCCTAGGACCCTCAAACATACGGAACATACATACACATGCCAATATTTTGTGGCCAGATCTCGCTACATAACATATCATATCATACGTATCATACATTTTCCAGAATGGCTTATATATACCAACATACATACTTTCAAAACCAAAAGGTATCTCATAAGATCAAAACATAGCATATCCAACACGTACATAGCTCATAATATAGTATATTCACACACAGGGGGTAGAAAACAGCATAGAAAGGTCATAGGTCCCACTATACAAACCTAAACCTCACCTCAAAGATGTAGAGTCTGGAGTGTGTAGGGCCAAACACTCAACCTCGAACCTCGGGCTTACCCGGCTCATCAAGCTCTGAACAAAAAGACTAACAGAAACATACTGAGACTCTAAATGAACCACAAGACCCACGGCGTGCAAGTATGAATGAGATGCGAGATGTATATGGTATGAACAATTTGATCACATAGCATAATTTCACGTAATTTCAACAAATCTTGCCCAATAATTAATTTACAAGGTCTAGATATGCATTAGAAACATTACCGAAGTATATAATTCACGGATCAACTTGAACAAATCACATACGCATGAAAACAACGCACAAAAACACACACAGGGGTGCCGGAACGGCCCTTCCCATGCATAAGGCAACCTGGGAACGGTCATTCCCGCACAGAGTTTCAGCAGATCTGGGAACGGCCGTTCCCAGTCATAGCTTTGCATGGAAATGGCCGTTTCCATGCTCAGCCGCCAAAACCAAAGCCCTAGGCCGGAACGGCCGTTCCGAGCAGAAGCACAAATCCGGAATGGCCGTTCCCACCCAAAAACTGGGCAGAAACAGTCACCTCTCGGGAAGATGAAGATTGAACTCGAAAATCAACATTCCAACACCAAAACTACCAGAATTCAACACATAAATCAAGTATATTATCACATATATCATGCTTAGCAA